>JAKUCM010000069.1:0-63138 GCA_023374145.1 Lepidium sativum | reverse complement strand
AAGCTTAATTTTGATACCAAATTTTGCTGAAGAAAAAATTACATTTCATTTACGGATTTGGTATCAAAATTATGAATTTTGATACCGAATTCACTTGCGGATTTGTCACCGAGGATGAACTATAGAGATGCACCAGTTTGGTAGAGTATGCTCGCCATGAATTCAATATTTTTGCCCTGATTACCCACTTAGACGGATTGGTTTCAAATTAACGAACAAACTAAACTGAGATGATAATGTAAGATGTCTTGGAGAAGCATAAACTGACTTATTGAATTTTGTATTCGCCATTGTTTTGAGGTAGTGCAGAATTTCTGAAACATCAATTACATATATAGGAATAGCAAAATAGAGTAGTGTTTACGAAAATATAAGGAAAGGTTACACTGTAGTGGAGGTGAAAGAGGTGGGGAAAATGAGTACGTGGACAGGTGTTGATCGTTGTGTAGGTTAAGTTTTTTTCCGAAAATAAAGCAATTGTTAAGGGACCAAAAATAAATTTTTGGAAGATTGTTTTTGTAATATTTTACAAATACAGGTTGTTTAAAAAAAGAGACATGCGTTTTGATAGATAGAGATATAAACATTGTCTTGATGCTTTCCAAAAAAAATATAATCACTACAAAAAATTAGAGTATTTATACCAGTTTAAAATACTGGTTTGTTCAACTTTTTTATAGATTATTTTTATAGGGTTAAGCATCTAGATATTTGGGTCTGTTCCGAATAATTTCCATTTGAGTTTATGTATTTCAGGTCCGAAACTTTTAAATCTATTTGGGAATCGCATATATTTTGATTCGGTTTCGACAAGCGGTTCCTATTCGGATATATATAAATATAAGCAAATTTTTAACGACTCCACTACATATTCAAGTATTCTATATCCGAAATATAATTATTTACCCACAAAAATACTCTAATACCAGAAAAGAAAACCTAATTACTCTAAAATAATTTGAAAAATTACCTTAAAATCTCATGTATACATACATATATATTTATATATATTTACATGTACTCGTGTCAATCGGGTATTGGTTTGGTTCCGGATACAGATCAATATCCAAAGGTACAAAAGAAGAGGACCATTGAATATTTTCCTCGGTTCTGGGTACAACCGGATACCAATTATTTTGGATCGGTTTCGGTTTGGATTTTTAGTTTCGGCTATTTTTCTAAGCCTAAGCGTTTGTAATTTTCTAAACATTAATTTATGTTGATCAATAAAAATAATATTCCAGGCGCTTACCATTTCTATCATCCATCACTAAATTGTAGCATACTAGTATTAAAATCCGTGCTTTGCACAGGCTAATTTATCATTGATATGACTAACATAGTTAGAAATAATATCAAGAAACATAATCATGTTTGTAACACCACAATGTTTTCAATATGTACCATCTAGTTTGTAAAATCTTGATTACTTTTTACTTTTTTCACCCTTAATTCTTATGTATATTGTATTGTAGATTGGTGAAGACACAACATAATAACTCAAGGCATATAATGATTTTTTCCCGTTGTGGATGAGAGATGAATAACATAAAAAGGAAAAAACATAGTTATGAGAGTCTCTTTTATTTCTTATATCCTTTAACTATTGGATTACAATGTACATATATCAAAGCTCACGGAACGTACTTTTCAGATTGTAAGAGATACAAATATGGTCTTAGTTACTATAAGACAGATAATAGGAAACGACATAACTAAAGGGATTTTATTCTACAACATACTTTGTAACACATTAATATTATGTTTTTCTTGGTAGATGGCGACTCGCTTTTAGTGGGACATATAGTTGGTATTGTGGTTGCGACTATGTTCATCTTTTTGCCGCTGTTTGGTATTGTTTTTGCTTATCATCGAAGGAAGAAAATCATATAGAGAAGTTGATTTACTGTGTGACATTCTGCCAAAAATTGAAAACATATACAAAATACGAGATTATTAAAGCAGAAGAAAAAATGTTAACAACTCCTATCACCATTAAAAAATATCAAAAATAAGTGATCAACCTCTCCTGTACCAATCTCACAAATTCTGAAGCAAATACATGATTTTCCAACTAGCTGATTAGGTTCACTTTGCTCCAATCCTTGTGTGAATGCTCAAGGAGATCTCCACAGACTTCAGTTGTGATGGTAATCAAAACCCTTGGTGCAACTCACATTGCAAGATTCAATATGAGGAGAAGAGGTAAAAAAATTGGTAGAGAATAGAAAACGTAAAAGAGGTGAAAAAGAAAATTATTGCGAAGGCTTCGTGGAAGAGAAGAAGAGAAGCGAGAAATGGAGAAGTTGGAGAACGTGAGAAGGTTTTTAGGTAACGATTTGTTTTTTTTTTTTTTATTATTATTCGGTTTATTTTTTTTAATAAGAATTAATTTACAAACTAAAGAGGAAAGATGAAAACAAATTAGAAAAAAAAAAAGAGAAATATGATTTTTTCGAGACTTAAGACACGTGTTAGAAGCTGAGAGTATCAGTTTTTCAAAAAATTTATTACATCTAGAAGGCTTTAATATAAAAGGAAAAAAGATAGAGTTATGAGAGACTCTTTTATTTTTTATATCCTTTTGCTATTAGACTACAATGTACATATATCAAAACTCATGGAACGTACTTTTCAAATTGTAAGAGATACAAATAGGATCTTAGTAACTATAAGACAGATAATAGGAAAGTGCATAAAGGGAACATAAATTTATCCAAATGCATCATCCAGATGTAATTTTCGAATAAGAATAAGAACATCATCTAGAAGCATCATCTAAACGGATCATCCGAATATAATTTTTAGATGAAAAAAAGATTAGACCATAATAGAATATATTTTCTGCCCATCAAGCACAATTGAAGGATCTCATAGCTGAGTTTTTTTTATTCATAGGTGCCACGCTGTGGATAAGGCTACACCTTTTTAACTAAGTGGACTTGTCACTGCTAAAGTCCAAACCGTTTTTAAAATAATACAAGTCCAAGAAAAAGACTAAATAATATATGAACATCCAGTCTACGAAGAGTGTCAAGATCTTGAAGACAAATAGTCAAGTTTAAAGAATTATTTAAAATAGTCAAACTGATTTATCAAGTTCTTTTCATCAGACTGATGTGATATTTCGTTGCCATTGAAATGACATGAAAGATGGTGTTGAAGTCTATGGATCTTGTACTAAATGTCTTTAATGATCTTGGTTTATGGTGGTTTTGATTAAAGAAAAAGTGTATGGATATTAATTTTAGAGGGGTATCAAATATGAGAAGCGAAATGAAGGACTCCGTCGAATAAAGAAACAAAACAATACAAAGATGTATTTAATGGACAATTAGCAATGTTGATATGGCCGAGTTGGTCTAAGGCACCAGATTAAGGTTTTGGTCCGAAAGGGCGTGGGTTCAAATCCCACTGTCAACAATAATATTTTAACTATTTTAACATGTGATAAAATAGTTGTCGCCTACGGTTCATTCAACGGTTATACACGCTCCCCGTTCATAACAATTACCAAAAGCGAGTGTTAAGAAGACTTGGGCTTTATAAATCATCAATATACAATTTAAGAATCCAATTCTCATAAATACCCATAATTTCCAAAATCTACTTTGTGCCCCCAAAACCCATCTTCTTCGTTGAAACGATAATGGCGTCTTCAAAGCAAGAAGAATACGGCGTTCCGTACGCTCCTCTCCCTTCATCAAACCCCTCTCAAACCGTAATCGTTCTAACTCCTTATCGTCGTCACCGTCGTCCTTCCTTTCTCCGTCACCTCCGTTGTACTCTCCTCTTCACCGCCGCAATTCTTCTTCTCTCCTCCGCCGTTTACTTCCTCTTCCCTTCCGATCCAGAAATCAGTCTATCTCGAATCAATCTTAATCATATACGCGTCCTCGATTCGTATAAGCCTGCTCTTGATCTCTCGTTTTCCCTCACAATCAAGGTCCGAAACCGCGATATCTTCGCCCTCGACTATGACTCGCTCGTCGTCTCAATTGGGTATAGAGGAAGAGAGCTAGGGGTTGTGAAGTCGCGAGGTGGAAATCTTCGTGCTCGTGATTGCTCTTATATTGATGCTACGCTTGATCTCGATGGTCTTGAGGTTGTTCATGATGTAATTTACTTGATCGGTGATTTGGCTAAAGGTGTTATTCCATTTGATACGATTGCTCAAGTCAAAGGTGATCTTGGTGTTTTCCTTTTCCAAATCCCAATTCAGGTTTAGCTTCTTCTCTATTCAAATACTAAATGTTAGCGCTTAGTGAAGTATAATTTCTCAATTTTGATTTTAGTTTCAACTAAGTTTTAGGCAGAGGTTGATAATGAAGAGTTTTGCATTATGCTTGGCCTAAGAAGGTTTAAGGAATTCGTGCTTCAGTTAGTGATTTCGTCAAGTTCTAACCTTGTATTATTACAAGCTTGTTTCATTACCAGTTTGATGAAAAAGGTATAGGCTTTGATTGTAGGTACAAGTATTAGTTTATAGACCAACCATTGATCCATTCAGCTTCTGGAATATGTTTTCCTCTGTTGTGCTCCATCGTGTTCTTAGCTGAATTTTGATTTCGTTACATTCTGAGATGTATAGACTCAAATTTGCAGGGGATATTTTAGTGTTTCGAGTAGAGTGATTCTTGGTGCTATCTTAATGAAATGTGGATCATTAGCCCTAGTGTGTCACATACTTATTTGAACAAATGGAGAAAGAGAGAGTAGAAACTTAAATCACATTGTTTTGTTTCCAGAACCTTATCAAAAGTCCCTAATTTTGTATATTTTAGTTGTTTCATAACTTGTTTTTGATATTTGGATGGCATGAACATTATGTTATTCTCTGGCATTGTAGTTTCCAAGTTATGATGGGTAAAATTGTTTTTTCTTTACAGGGTAAAGTATCGTGCGAAGTGTATGTTAATGTTAACAACCAGAAAATTACACACCAAGATTGTCACCGTAAGGTAAATTTGGTTTCTCTTGTTCCTCATGAGATCTTACTGGAATTTGTTACACCTTGTTTCGGTTACAGTGTGATTTAGTGTCTATAAGATTATGCTCGGGTTGATGAGGACATGTTAAGCTACAGAAACCATTATCAAACTCATCGAAGTAAAGCATTTATTCTACCAATCAAATTTTAACTCTTATAATTCTTAGTGTGGAAAGGGAAAGATCTGAGATCTTGTTTATTTTGCTTCGATGAGTTTGCTTAAACATGTGTACAAATAACAAGAGAATATGTCTTGTAAAAAGTTTTGAGAAGCAACACTCATAATAGTAATGAGGTTGTTGTGAAAGCTAATCAAATGTTTCTGGTTTCGGTTTTCACATGTGCAGTGAGACAAAATCCTGAGCTGTTCCAGAGAAGAGAGGAAGAGACCAAAGTCTAAGTTACATATGTTGTTATTTTGGGTTTGGAGAATGGTTTGTAAGATTTTGTATAGATAAATACTAATGATGTTATAACAGAAAGATAAAAGGATAAAGACGAATAAATTAGGTACTCTCTGTAAATTCCTTTTTTAATTCTTGTAAAATCTACCTTTGATTGTTCTTTTGAATAAATGATACTAAGATAAATCCATAATTATCCGCGTTAATTTATAAAGATTGTGAAATATCTCAACCAACCAACCATCGTAAAAAACTAGTTTTTTTTTTTTTAACGCCAAATTCCTACATAATGTAGGCATAGAGATTCGATCGAGTTATGCAAATGCGACTCGACTAGAAACAACTAGTATTGAAAAGAAAAAAAGATATTCAATACAAAACAACTCAATTCTCTCAACTAAACCCTCGTATTCGACTTATATAGAAAATACTCGATTTTAAAATTATGAACTTCCATAAAACTGATGAATTCATATATTAAAGAAGAAATGAAGATGATTATAGAATACATTAATATAAAAACACAACTAGAAAAAAAAATTTATTGTTGTTTTTTTTTCAACGAAAAGAAATAATAAGAAACCAAAACTTTTTTTGGATTATTTTAAAAAAATAAAATTAAATGGTATTCTCGTAATAAATTTATACCGTTAAGAAATATAAGTAATTTTTTTTTAATATTCATAATTACCAAAAAATTAGTCTAATAATTAACCAATTTAATTAAAATATTTTAGACATTCTTTCTATATTCTATTCATATATTTCTTAAAAAATTAATAATTCAGAACTAGTATTCCAGATAAATTACAAACCATGAATTTGTCCAAAGGTTAAAAGTTTCTCTGTGTCACAATCAAACTGTATCAATATGCAAACATGATGGCCAAAGACAGAAGCCGTGAGAAACAAGTTGCCGATGATATTGAGGAATACATCACTATACAGTTCAAAGAAATGGAACAAACCCTAAACAAAATTCAGCAAGATCTTACTGCTACTACTACTGAGTTCTTACAATGGAGATTTAGCCAACAGATTGTAATGCAAGAAACACTACTCCTATTGAAGTTTCCACCTTTTTGCTGTGTGAAGAACATGACAATCAACAAACCAAACAAGCCATCATTACTAATAGTTGTCGTAGTAATACAAGAACACACTTCTTGATTGGAAACCAAGTTTAGTTTTCCGTACACATTGCGTTATCAAAGACAGAGCCTTAAATCCTGAGATCATTTTATATGATGGCAAAACCAGTTTTCACAAAATTGAAGCAAGAGAAAGGCAGACGCAGTATATGGTCCACTTCTAGTGAAGTCTCCATGAGATTTCCCATACTTTTGTCTCCATTTCTTCCCTCTGACACCATCCCTCTGCTCACTACCAGAGATATGTTACATAGCCATGGCACTTCACAGGCAAAGACCAGACCATTTTTCTCATTTTCCACTAAACCCTTTTATAGGCTCTACCGACTTTCCTCACATACTTCCCCGTTGTCACACCTTCATTTGATCTATCTAAATATCTGCATCTGAGTGAAGGTTCACTACCAGAGTTCCATGTTCAGGGTGAAGTCTTTCGCTCAGAGCTTTCATGAACACAGAATTGGAATCCCACAGACTATGGGGGAAAATGTCTCCTCCATCATAAGCATCCATGAAGGTTATATCATAAGTATTACTCTGCTTCCTGAGAATAAATTCCTCAGCTTTTGATTCGTAGAGAAAGAGTCTCTCATGGATGCCTCGCCACATGACTTGATCGAAAATTTCAGGAGTTGGTAATGCATGTTTCCCGGTTGCTATCATGACAGAGAATGCAGGGAAGCCCATTGCTCTAACTGACTCTGAAATGACTAGTGGGTCGAGCTCAACTATGTCAACAACAGCACCTAGAAGACAGATAAACAATAAGTCAAATCACATAAGAATTCAGAGATGGAAGTTCTAGAAGAGGATATGCAGGTATAAGGAAAGTTCCTACCAAGAATGTGTTTAGCTAAAAACAAAGGTAAACTTCCTCCACCGTGACCAATGCATAATATGCACATTTGTTTCTTCCCAACAGAAACACTCCTCATATCAAATTTAGAAGCTGAAAGGGAAGTCAATCCAACTGAAACCATGCTCTTCAGATCTGTCAACATAAGAAAAAAGAGGTCTGCTTAAAAATGCACAGAAGACAAAATAAAAACAACAACAGTCATTATTAACTTAAACCCTTTTATGCTTGGGAAGCAGCAGAGGACTATCACATTTACCAAATCCTATAAAGAAGCTGTCCATTGCTACACATTAAGCCCTTAATCCCCAATCCTTAATCTAGTCTTTTTTTATCATTTGGTTCTACATAAGAACAGTTCCAAGGAAACGATAATGCCTAAATTTTTTAAAAAATTGGAAACAAGAAAACTAATAAGTAGACCTATTAGCGCCATTCCTTCATCTAATTTCGTTTGAACAAGTCATGTCCATGGATTTCCTGAAGCATTAAGCATCTAAAAGGCCTAAACTTAACTGAGAGACCTCACGTTGCTCAAACAAATATAGAGTTATAGCAAAACAAATAGAGGGCAAAAAAATCACATGGAACAGCAAGACAATGTGGCTGATACATATATAAAATGAAACTCGGTTGCAATGCTCTTCAAGCAGCCATGACTTTGACAGTACTTTGTCGACTATTATCGTTGAATCGAAGGGATCGCCATTGGTATCCGAGTATCTTAAACCTTTCCTTCTTTCCTTTCCATCTCTTGGCATTATCTCCATATGTCTTTTCTCCAACCATCTCTCAGTTTCTGCCCATGAATCTCTGCTCTAAATAAGAGAAATCATTAGAGGTTTATCAAAATAAATCAATCAATCAACGAATTAAGAACCAAAAACAAGCTTTTCAAGCATTGAATGTAGAGATACTCAGAGGGAGAAAAGAACGGTGGGCAACGACAGAAACGACGCCGTTCCCTTTGTCAGAGATAGCTCGTGAAACCGTGTAGCCGCCATGATGAGGATCCCACCACTCCGGCGAGTAAAACCAGACTCCTTCGTCTTCCACGCCGTCTCCTCTGCAAAAATGACGTACCCATGACTCAACGCTGCTCAAATTTTTCCCACGCCGTATTATCAACGAGAAACGTTAAGATAAATACATCAAACTAGACCCACAATCTCAAGATCACCGAAAACCAAAGTCGCCAATAAAAATTTGGACTTGGCGGCGGTTTTGTCGCCGAAACGGCTAACCCTTCTTTTCTGATTGGAATAGAAAGGAAAGCGATTTAAATTTCGCTCTTAGCAATTACTTTTATTTGATTGATTTTTTTTTATGTAACGGCAAATTATATTAGATCACAACTAGCCGGTCTAATAGTCAAATTCTTACATAATGTACGTGGGGAGACTCGATCACTGGTTATGCAAATGAGCTGTCTTATATGGACTTACCGTCTGCCACTAGGTAAAAGCCATTTGCTTTATTTGATTTATTTGAAAAACAAAATTTTTTTATAAGAAATTCTAATTAAACAAATCATATTTTAGTTTATATTTGACTTTAATATATGATTAATGTATCTATTGTAAACACTTAAACTTCCATTACTAGCAAATGGCATTTAGTCTAGTGGCAGGAAGTAAGTCCATTTAAGGCAGTGCATTTGCATAATCCGGGATCGAGTCCTCCTGCCTACATTATGTAGGAATTTGGATATTGGGATGGCCAGTTGTGGCCAATATAATATGTCGTTGACAAAAAAAAAACTTTCATTAATATAAAGAGTTGCTCAAATAACGCAAAAGTATTGCGTAATTACAAAAACAGTTTTGCTCTAAAAAAAGAGTAAAGAGTATAATTACGATTACATCCTTGAAAAAAACGGAACTTTCTTCGTCTTCTTTCTTCTCTAGTTAAACATTTCACAAAAGAAAGAAAGAAACCTAATCGTCGTTTTTTTTTTTTTTTTTATCGTCTAACTCATCGTCTTCGTCTTCTTCGTTGTTTTCTTCTTACTTGTTGTCTTCTTCTTCTTCTTACTCGTCGTCTTCATTGTCGTCTTCTTTATCAAAGGTAGGTAATTTTCTTCTTTTCTTATTATTCTTCTCCTCTTCTTCTTTTTCTTATTTTTCGCGGCGGCATTTGGGTTTGTTGTTTACGTAGACATTGGGTTTGTCGATTTCACAACATTTGAGTTTCTTGATTTTGCGACATTTGGGTTTTTGTTCTTCATCTTCTTCTTGTGTGTTTGTCAAGTAGAGTTCATCCCGGGTTTGCTAATGTGATATAGTCTGAAACTAGTTGTGAGGGTTTAGATTGAGAAAGTTAGGGTGAAGCGTGGTAGAGATAGGATTAGTGTAGTAGAGTTAGTCTAACGTTTGGTAGAGTTAGGTTAGTAGTGTAATAGAGTTAGTTTGAGTTTGGTAGAGTTAGGTTGTAGTGTAGTAGAGTTAGTCAGACGTTTGGTAGATTTAGGTTGTAGTGTGGTAGAGTTAGTCAGATGTTTGGTAGAGTTAGGTTGTAGTGTGGTAGAGTTGGATTCCGTGTAGCAGAGTTAGGGTGAAGTGTAGTAGAGATAGGTTGTAGTGTAATAAAGTTAGTTTGACGTTTGGTAGAGGTAGGTTGTAGTGTAGTCGAGTTGAATTCTGTGTAGTAGAGTTAGAATGAAGTGTAGTAGAGACATGTTAAATGTAATAGAGTTAGTCTGACATTTGGTAGAGGTAGGTTGTAGTGTAGTAGAGTTGGATTTCGTGTAGTATAGTTGATTAGTCTTTTATGTTATAGTGTAGTAGAGTTTATTTGCGTATGGTGGAGTTGGGTTCTTAATGTTTATTGTTTGTTTTCATCTTTAGATATGGCTCATAAGAAGTACTAGGAGAAGCTTTTCCACCACGGTCTTCCGATGATGAAGAACCGAAGCATTAACCATTACTGC
This sequence comes from Lepidium sativum, assembly GCA_023374145.1. Taxonomy (NCBI): domain Eukaryota; kingdom Viridiplantae; phylum Streptophyta; class Magnoliopsida; order Brassicales; family Brassicaceae; genus Lepidium; species Lepidium sativum. The sequence continues at coordinate 52,808 of JAKUCM010000069.1, read as the reverse complement.
AATCTTAAAAACATCAGTAATATGTTCAAGGGTATTGGTGAGGATGCTTACGTAGACATAAAGGAGAACTCTTGCCTAGGTGTTTTTCTGAAGCTCGCAGACTCCGACTACACGTTTACAGGGAGGCATATACAATACTTGTTGATGCATCAACTACTGATTAAGAAGAATTATGAGATGTGGGTATTGTTTGGGTCTCGGCCTACGAGGTTTTCTCTACACGAGTTTGCCGCAACAACGCAACTTAATTGCGATAACTTTGACGAGTCTGCTAATGTGGCAACGTTGCCCACATAGAGTTTTGGGAAGAAATGGATTTAGGGGTTAGTGAAGGCCCTACATGGGTAGAGTTGAAAGAGGTGTTGGGGAGATGTAGATGGTGGTCTTTCGAGAAGAGGAAGATGGTAGGCTTGCTAGTGGTTTTGCATGTAGGGATTTATGGTTGCCACGTAAATAGTAGGATCCCTTCTAGTTCTGCTAAGTTGGGTGCAAATTTTGAGAAGTTCGAGAGGCATCCATGGGGAAGAGTGGCGTTTCACAAACTGATTAAATCGATCAAAAGTGCAGCCTACAAAAAGGGCAATTACACTCTACATGGGTTTGTGCACTTACTTCTCATATGGGCACTTGAGTTTATCCCCATAATAGCTGACATATTTGGGGATCAAAGAGAAGGTGATGTTCCCATTCTACGATGGAGACTAATCAAAAAACAAGCAATTGAAACCGAGGAAATTGTGAAGTTTGAGCAACATAACACGCAATATAGAATGGTAAATTGCTTTCGTAGTAGAGTTGGATTAGGTGATTGATAGAGTTCATTTATGCGTAGTAGAGTTCATTTACCGTAAAGTAGAGCTAAGTTTCAAGTACAGTAGAGTTGATTTACAAGTATAGTAGAGTTTACTTTAGTAAAGTTTATTTATGTGTAGTAGAGTTGATTTACATGTAATAGAGTTCACTTTAGTAGAGTTCATTTATGTGTAGTAGAGTTCATTTACGTGTAGTAGAGTTGATTTCTGGTTAAGTAGAGTTCATTTGTGGTTTAGTAGAGTTGATTCCTTGTCTAGTAGAGTTGACAGTTTTGTGAATTCTCGTCTACCAGGTACGTCTTAAGCACCTGACTACAAAGTCGCTGGAGATAATGCCTTTATGGCCAGACAATATTGTAGATCCTAAAGATGTGGAGCTTAAATCGGTATGTAAGGCTCTATTTGAATGAGACTACTCTGGTTGATTTACCCTATGTACAAACATTGAATTGTTAGTATTACATACAAATGTGTACAAACATCATATAAACATACATTTATGGGTTGTTAACTTTGGTAGAGCTTATATATGGTTTGGTCGAGATATGTGTAACTCTACCAAACAATTCATGTGAGTAGTACATCTCTACCAAACCATAAAAATGAACTATACCACTATTAGCAACTCTATCAATTGTCAAGTTGACGTAGTAGAGTTACTCTTCGCAGACACCTCTTTGGGAGCGGCCTAGCCTGGTGGACTCAGACTCGGAGAAAACACCAAGTTCAGGTTCAGGTATTGTCCGTAATACAATTAAGCTAACACCAGATTCTCACCTTGATGACACGCAAGTGTCTGAAGCCATCATCAAACATACCATCCCACCCAACCAGGTAACTAGTGTTTAATAAGTCTTATTGCTATAGTTGATAATTATGTCCAATAAGTGGGTTATTGAGAGTCAAGAGACAGTCGAAAGAAGAACCTCTTGACTAGGTACCTTACGATAAGAGAAAACTAAAGCTAGGAATGTCTCAGCTTGACCTCATAAACCTGGTGGATTCTCCTGTATGAAAGACGTGTACCAAACGAGACTCGGGCACGAGTAGTCGTTGTGAACCAGGTAGAGTACATTTACAGTATGATAGAGTTCATTTCAAATGTAGTGGAGTTCATTTCAAATGTAGTTGAGTTCATTTACTCGTATGGTAGAGTTCATTTACTCGTATGGTAGAGTTCATTTACCATATAGTAGAATTCATTTTCCTTATAGTGGAGTTCATTTTCAAGTATAGTAGAGTTCTTTTACTGTATAGTAGAGTTGATTTACAAGTATGGTAGAGTTCATTTGATATATAATAGTGTTCATTTACTGTATAGTAGAGTTCATTCTATCTTACAGTAGAGTTGACTTACCGTTTAGTAGAGTTCATTCTATCTTATAGTACAATTCATTTACTGTTTTTTTTTTCTCTTACAAGTATCCCCTTTCTTAGGTTGTTCCATTGTCAAGAGGATTCATAAGAATGTGGTTCATTCTCCTTGTGTTTATGATCCTTTTGGGCCGATTCCTAAAATAAAAATACTTCGGCTACGCGACTATGTGTTGCATGAACTGTAAGTATCTATCTCCCTTTGACAAGGTAACTATGTGCTGTGTTGCATACAAATTCGTCGATTATGTGCAAATTTGTTAATTTGTGTAGGGACATTACGGTCGACGGGAGCCCGATTCCAATTACGGATTTCTATCTCCGCTTGATCGCCCCACAACAGAGGTGGCCTATCCCTCAATATGGCTGGCTCCATGATAACGTAAGTTCAAGTATTGTAGAGTTCAGTAATAAATGCATGGTAGAGTTAAGTTTGCTGTAGTAGAGTTAATTTAGATTACCAATAGAGATAATAGAGTTATTTTACTCTTTTTACTACAACATATGACGTCTAGGATGAATCTTTTTTGGTGACGTTCGTTGCAAAATTCAAGCCCATACATGAGTAATCAAATTGCTTTCCTCGATCCACTATTTTGTGATTTTTGGTGTCACACGTACACAAGGGATTTCGTGGGACATGAGGATGAGTACATGTGGTCCAATAGGTTTAAATATATCTTCCAGGGCATTCAACCTAGCTTTTGTGCTACTCACAAGCACTGGATTAGATACGTGGGTAAGATTTCCATCCCTCATAATATTAACAACAACCATTGGGTGGCCGTGGAGGTTAATCTGTTAGAAGGGAGGGTTCTCATATACAATTCTGAACCAACTTGCAACATCGCTGCTACAATGATAGAGTCATGCAAGTAAGTTACTCAAATTCAGTATAGTATAGTTCATATACATATATAATGGAGGTTGTGTAGTTCATTTTCTGCGTAGTAGAGTTCATATACATGTGTAGTAGAGTTCATCTACCTTGTGATGGAGTTCATTTTTTGTGTAATAGAGTTCATATATATGTGTTGTAGAGTTCATTTACCTTGTGGTGAAGTTCATTTTCTGTGTAGTAGAGTTCATATACATGTGTAGTAGAGTTCATTTACCTTGTGGTGTAGTTCATAATCCGTGTAGTAGAGTTCATATACATGTGTAGTAGAGTCTATTTACATAGTTTTCCTTTTTTGTATGCCATATGTCGTGATGATTCTGAAGATGATCAAGCATTTCTTAGCCGAGGAGATGCGTCCACACATTAGCACGGCTCAATATAAGATTTCGCGTGTTCTTAAGGGCGTACCATGTAATAAATAGTCAGGCGGCTGTGGCGTGTAAGCTCTCAAGCTGATCGAGTGTTTGGCCATCAGATGCAACTTTGAAGGTTTTACTGATGAGTACATCGGCTTCTCTCGGCTGAAATACGCCATTGAATTTAGAAAGGAACTTCCGGTAGAAGAGGCAATTACTTACAGTTATCTAGGACCCGCACAATTGTGTGATAAGAATGCCCTCATCACAACATCCCAAGACCTCATGCTGAACTGGTAGATCTGTATAGTCTATTTATAGTCTTAGAGTAGTAGTTTTGCAGATTTGTATACTCTTAGAGTAGTATATTTGTATAGTCGTACATGTTTTTAAAAACATGGTATCGCAAAAAAAAGCGATCTTTTATACTCTTGAAGGACCAATATTACTTGGTTTGGTATTTCAATAGTATTTATATGAATATATAGGGTATATGGGTATTATTGACAACAAAAATTAACTCTACTACTTCCAAAGACCATACATGAACTAACTCTATTGAACATGAACTAATCTATATAAGTGTCTTGACACAATCCGATCAGCCTTTTAGGTCTATCTCAAATCGATCCTGATTCCAAGAATATATACGGCTTCCTCCATGTCCTTCATCGAAAAATATTTTTCAAGCCAAGCTTTAACAGACTTTAGCAACGGAATGTCATTTCCAATAGTAAGATATCATCCACGTACATCACAAGAAACACAACTGCGCTCCCACTAAACTTCTTGTATACGCATCTTTCTTCTTTGTTCCTGATGAAGCCAAATTCTTTGACTCCTTCATCGAAACAAAGATTCCAACTCCGTGATGCTTGCTTCAATCCATAAATGGATTTGTGAAGTTTGCACACTTTCCCAACAGTTTTAGGATCAACAAAACCCTCGGGTTGTGTCATATACACATCATTTTCTAGAATACCATTCGGGAATGCGGTTTTTACATCCATCTGCCAAATCTCATAATCATAATGAGCAGCAGTCGCTAGAAGAATCCGAATAGACATAAGCATAGCTACTAGAGAGTAGGTTTCATCATAGTCAACACCGTGGACTTGTTTGAAAGCCTTAGCTACCAGTCTAGCTTTATAAATCTGTATGTTACCATCCACATCAATTTTCTTCTTGAAAACTCATTTACACTCGATTGCTTTCGCACCATGAGGTAAATCGACTAACTACTAAACTTAGTTTTCTGACATGGATCCCATTTCGGATTGTGTGGCCTTTAACCACTTTTCGGAGTCAGGGCCCATCATTGCTTCTTTGAAGTTTGCAGGTTCATCATTGTCAACGATCAACAAATCATGTCCTTCAGTCACGAGGAATCCCATATATCTCTCGGGTTCATGACGGATTCTACCGGATCTTCGAACTTCAGGCTCTACAGTTGTTGATTCGACAACATCTTGCGAGTCTAACTGCTGTTCTTCCTGTACGGATTGAGCAGCTTCCTGTAGCTCTCGAATTTCTTCGAGTTGTACTTTACTCGCACTGTTTTTCTTAGAAAGAAACTCTCTCTCAAGAAAAACACCATGTCGAGCAACAAACACTTTGTTCTCGGTCCGGTTGTAGAAATAGTACGCCTTGGTTTCCTTCGGATAACCAACGAAGAAGCATTTATTTTATTTTGGTGCAAGTTTATCGGATATTAATCGTTTCACATAAACCTCGCATCCCCAAATCTTCATGAAAGACAGATTGGGAACTTTTCCCGTCCACATCTCATATGGTGTCTTTGCCACTGATTTTGATGGCACTCCATTCAGTGTAAACACAGAAGTTTCTAGAGCATATCCCTAAGGATAACGGAAGATCAGTGTGACTCATCATTCAATTCTTCCTCTCAGACACACCATTCCATTGTGGTGTTTCGGGAGGAGTGAGTTGTGAAATAATTCTACAATCTCCCAGATGGTCACTGAACTCTTGACTTAAGTATTCACCTCCTCGATCTGATCGAAGAACCTTAATACTCTTGCCAAGTTGATTCTGTACTTCATTTTGGAACTCTTTGAACTTTTCAGAAGATTTCGATTTGTGTCTCATTAAATAGACATAACCGTATCTACTAAAGTCATCAGTAAATGTAACAAAGTAGTTGAAATTTCCTCTGGCAATTAGGCTCATCGGACCGCATACATCGGTATGTATAACGCCCAATAAGTCGTTGGCCCTTTCATTGACTTTGTTGAAGGGAGCCTTTGTCCTAATGCCCAATAAACAAGATTCATATTTTCAAATGATTCATAATCAAATGAGTTCAAAAGCCCATTATGAAGTTCTTGAATGCGTTTCTCGTTTATATGCCCTAAACAACAATGACAAAGAAAACTCGGGTTCAAATCATTCACTTTGAAGCATTTGATATTAATGTTATATATAGGTGTAGATTGGTCAAGAATATAAAGCCCATTCGATAATGGGGCGCTGCCATAAAATAAGTAATCTCGAGTAAAAGAACAATATTTGTTTTTAATCGAAAATGAAAAACCTTCAGTATCCAAAACTGAAACAGAAACAATGTTTCGGCTTATACCACGTACATAGTAGCAATTTTCTAAAACCAAAACTAAACGAGATGGAATAGACAAATTATATGTTCCTACGGCTAATGCAGCAACTCTTGCTCCATTTCCTACACGTAAGTCCACTTGCCCCTTCTCCAACCTTCTATTGTTGCTTAGGCCCTGCATATTAGTACAAATATGAGCACCACAGCCAGTAACAAGTACCCATGAAGTAGAACTTATTGAAGCAACATTTACTTCGATAACAAAAATACATGAAGGAGCGTCATACTGCTTCTTCATCTTCTTGTAATCTTCCAAATATTTCTTGCAGTTTCTTTTCCAATGCCCTTGCTCGTTACAGTAATTGCAAACGTCCGTTTTAGATGGGCCAAACCTAGTTCTGGGTACGGATGTGCCCGGCTCCTGGTTCACAACCGGGTCAACTTTAGCCTTTCCCTTACCCTTGTACTTCCCATGTTTCTTAAACGATTTACACCCTTGCACTAAGAGTACAGGCGGGGCGCCCTTCTTGACATTCGGCTCTGCTGTCTTAAGCATTCTATGCAGCTCAGTCAATGTCTTCGTCATGCTGTTCATATTATAGTTCAATACAAACTGATGATAACAAGACGGCAGTGACTGAAGTATGATGTCCGTAACCAACTCTTGGGTAAGGGGACAGTCTAGTTTAGCCAAATTATCAATATAACCCATCATTTTCATGACATGACTACTCACCGAACCATCCTTCGATAGTTTGCATTCGATGAGAGATTTCACCGTTTAGTATCTCTCATGTCGTGCCCGTTCCTGAAATATTTTCTTCAGGCCAATCACAATCTCGATGGACGACACCACATTCTCGTACTGCACCTGCAGTTCCGAGGTCATGGTCGCAAGCATCAAGCATTGCACATCTATCACATCATTGGAATGGTTATCCCAAGCATTTCTAACTACAACAGTGGCATTGGCAGCCGGTCTAGGAGGCAAGACTTGTTCCAAAACATAGTCTTTCTTCTCCTACCTAAGAACAATTCTCAGGTTAAGGTACCAACTCAGGAAATTCTTCCCATTCAACTTGTCCTTCTCAAGGACAGATCAAAGGGAGAATAAGTTATGGTTATGGTTGTTGTTATTTGCCATAGCTGAAATTAAGAGAGGTAAGGAGTCTTAGTTATCATTATTTAAGTGTTGAGAAATCTTAACATATTTAAGAAAACTCACATTGTGTTCAATCAATAGTTCCTCGATTGAATACAATGATCCCGAGATCCATATTTCAGAAAAATCTGAGTGAGCTGAGCTCATCGCCAAGACCTTAGTTATTTAGGTAAACAACTTATTGCTAGTTATATCACATATATAACTCTCTGTCGTGATTTGACATCTCATATGCCAAAATCACTCTGATGTCTCAAAGCTTAAGACGGTCTTAATAGCTCAATCAAGTAAACTAATGTCATAGTCATATGGTAACGGTTACCATCTGCCTCACCCATGTCAAAGTAGGTACCTAACCCGAGCTAGCCCACCATACGATGAAACGAGCCATGACAGTTGACGTGAATTGGAAAGACATCAATTTCTTGATATTTGTTTGAGGAACTAAACTTTAACTTGAATGTATATCATATATGCACTCTAGAGGGTTAAAAGGGGATTTTAAAACTCAAAGAAATCAAATCAAAGGCTTGAAATTTTTATTCAATTAAAATTAAACCCTAATCATGCAATTTTTATTCAATTAAAATAAACTTTTAATCAACCAATCAAGCATGAAAACATCTGATTTCATTACGATTACAACCAGCTCAAATTTTTGATTTCAACAATAATAAAATCAGCTCTGATTTTTGATTTCATCAAAACCCTAATCATGCATTCTAATTCAATTAAAACAAACTTTTAATCAATGAATCAAGCATGAAAACATCATATTTTAATAAGAATACAACCTGCTCTGATACCACTGTTAGGTTTTAAGCAATTCGACAATTATCAATTGACTAATCTAGCAAAAACCCTAAGCCCTAGGTCTTGTATTAACTTAACTGAATCTGAAAAATAGAGAACTTGATTATACCTGAAGTTTGATTGGTGCAGTGCAGATAAGATCAGGTATAAGATCAACAAGTGCTCCAAGTATAGCACCTCTATTGATAGTCCACACACACGCAAGCAGGAGAGAAGTATGCTAGAACTTTTTGTGCAATTCTCTTAGACTTTCGACTTGTGCAATCAGTGGCTAGGATTTCTCATCACTTCAAAAACATGCCATATATCATATATATAAGGAGTTTAAGTTAACCTAATTAATTCCTAGTTGAACTAGGATTAATTTAGGCCCTGCCCAAAACACATAATTAATTCCTAGTTGAATTAGGATTAATTAAGGTATGGCCCAAAACACATGTTCTCATCCAAAGCCATGTATTATTACGCTCAGGTCATGATCATTCCTATAATGATTCATTCCCTATTGAATTGTCTCCATTTGCTTAGGTGTGTGACCCAATAGGATCATATCAATAATACTAGCAGTGAGTATCTCAACTCACAAATTATAAGTGATTCTAGCAAGTGATTAGCAAAACCCTAGTACCAATATGACTTTGTCTAATCTTGATGTTAGAACCGACCACACGAGTAAGTACAAATGATTGCAAGACATTCCCAACAGTTTAAGCATCCTATGCCATTGTGGTTCCTGAAATCTTCAGTCAAGTCGGAAGACTTAGTGAAAAATTAAAGAAGAGTACTTGGAAAATTACACATTGTTGTGTAGCTCACAATTATATATTGCGAAACTGTGAAGATGTTGTTCCATTTGAAAGATATATATATCAATTTATTAATTCATTTATTTACAAACATATTCTTAGTAATGAATTTACTTAATATGCAGTGAATTTGACAAACAGATACGAGAAGCCTTCCCAAATTTACCAAAAATAGAATATAACATGTACAAAGATTGTGAGATGTAGCTATCTGTAATAAAAGTGAATCCAAGAGGTTGTATAGTGGGAAAGGCTGACAATGTGCCAATGCAACAAGAAAGATCATTGGAGAAGTCGCAATAGCTGTCGAATCTACCGAAGATATCATACATGCACAACAAGAAGTAGAAGACATTGTTTCGAATGATTTAAGAAAAGAAAATGCAGACTTTGAAGAGTTCAATGAGACTGAGGCAAAAGAAGAAACTGATGAAGAAGAATACACTGATTAAACTGTTTTAGATTTTAAATGTATCATATATAATTATGTTTTTTTTCTAAAAAAAGCGTTTGCGACATCCTTGCGATGTTTTAGGTCAAAACATTGCAGGAGGCGAGAAAGAGGATTATACAAGTTTTTCGAAAACATTTGGTGTTTGAATGACTTATACAATATCTTCGGGATTGAGTCTCGGATTATAAAATAGTGAATTGGATTGATGATTCGTTATTGATACATTCAAAGATTATTCGATAGTCTTATTCCTAGGTTAATATAGTATATGGTATTGTGTTTGGTGAGGATGGGGCTTAATGGTTTAAAATTTTCAGTTTCGTAGTCTGTGACATCCTTGCGATGTTTTGGGTCTGAACATCGCATGAACGTCGCAGTCTACCAAACACATGTTTGCGACATGCTTCTGATGTTTAGGGCCAGATTGTCTCAAGGATCTCGTAGGTTTGCGACATCCTTGAGATGTTTTGGGTTAGGACGTCGCAGGGACGTCACATATTTTAAATTAAGAAACCCTAGTTCTCTCATAGGAGCCTAGCAAACTAGAGATGCTTTTGCGATGCCCTTTAAAACTAATTAACTTCCGTCGGTTCTTATTATTCCTCATATCTCTCTTCTTTTTTCCGCGAGACATACTATATTCTCTCTGTATCTTCTCACCACCGACCTGCCCGCCTCTCTCCGAAGTAACTCCAGCCGTCCCTTGCGTCGTCGACGATTATCTCTGGAGTAGCTTCGCATCTCACCGCTGCCTCCTTAAGGCAAATCTCTCTCATCTCTTCTTTTCCTCTTCAATCTTTCATCTCTTCTCGATCTCATCCATTTTTCTTCAGTTTCAGAACCTCTCCCACCACCGCTGACACCCAGACTCCGCCTTAACTCTTCCTTTTAAGGTATGTATGACTTCTTTATAGAATTGTTAGTTTTAGATTTAGGCTTGAATTTGTTAAATCTTTAGTTTTGGATTTAAGATTTGAGATTTAAGGTTGAATTTGTTGAATCGTTAGGTCTTTGGTGGTAGATTTTGGGCAACATATTTTCTTTTTGATGTTTCAAATGCTTTTCGAATAAGAAGATGTTTTTAATATTTAACAAAAAAACTTTAATGATTTTGAATTTTTTTAATTTTTTTTTAACATTCTGTCTTCAAAACCTTTTTTAATTTTTAATTTTATTTTTTAAAAACATTTTGTAAATAATTTATAAAATTTATAGAGTATAAAATTTGTTTTTGTAATTATAAAACGTTTTTAAAATTATTTTATTAATTCATTACATTTATAATTTTCTAAAACTTTTTGGTAATTATTAAACATTTTTTGGAAATTATTTAATGAATTCAGTAAATTTTTATAATATTTTTTGTTGTGATTTTTTTCTAAATTATTTTAAATTTTGGCACTCATAATTTTAAATTTTTATTATTGCAGATGTCGGGAAGTCATAACCCTTATGCGTGATATATTTCTGAGATCAGTGATATGTCTGCATTTTAGCACATTTTAGAAGCATTATTATACATGTTTTGCATCCATATGCATACCTAGACTATCATTTTAGAGTAATTTTACCTTCATATTGCATACTTTGCATTTGCATTGCATACATATTGTATTTGGAGTAATTTTTAGGTACTTTGGAGATTTTTAGATCGTTTTCGGCATTGAGAAGGTCTTGGAATTAGACTTGAGGATGCAACACAAATTTGGAGATGCAGAATCATGCAAATACATCAAACGTTTGACTTTCTTTGAAAGAATTCCTACTTTTGTATTGAGCTAATACTTTACCACATGATAACCACACGAGTTAGCTTTCATTTGACGGTGGTTTGAAAGAAATCTAACGCGTGGTTAGGAAGATATAAGAAATTTACTAAAGACTGATCATTCTGGGCCGGGCCTCTGCGAGAAAACTAGCAAATTTCTTTTTCGGTTCGGTTTTACTTCTTTTGTACCAAGCCACGTTTTAGACTTTTTTGTTCTTGGAGAAAAAAAACTAGAAAATTCTCTCTACTTTTGTTTTCAGATTTCTTATGATATATTAAGTATTTAAGTTTAATTTCTTTTGCATTCTTCTTATCTTTCTTTGCTCTTTAAGATTATCTATTTGTTTCTAAATTCTGGGTTCGTGTTCTTGGTGACAAAATCTAAGTAAAGAGTTAGGGTTCTTGAGGATGTGTTAGATTAGTGTGGAATCCTTGATCTCCTAGGTGTCTAAGCTTAGTTTTGATTAGATCTCTTCGGTTTTAGTGTACTTAATGCTAATTTCTCTCTGATCAGTTGAGATTAGATTCTGGGAATTTCCAGATCCATGAAGTGTTTGATGAAATTCATGAACCAACTAATTTCAGAGATTTACATGTCTGGCCTAAGGGATTAGTTGTCTAGAGTGTTTATTGGCTTTACCAAGTTCTTTCTTCATGCCTACTTGATTATAAATCACTAATGGGAGTAGGTCGGGTTGTAGTCTTGTTGAGAATATTTGCCATGAGAGTGGATTTATTTACTTATGAACTTTATGTCTATAGATCACCTCTTATGAGTTTGTTAGGCATCTATTGTAGATTTAGGAGACCCACTTATCCATTATTCTCATCCTCAAGAACCCCCTCATCATTCTGATTTCTTTTTGCTTTCTTTACTTGTTCAACTTTATGTTTGTTCTTGCTTTCCTTTACTTTCATTTACTTTCAGTATTGCATTTTATTTTGTCTCTTAGGTTATTAAATTCGATATCAACTTCTTGGCTTGAATTAGGTAGATTCGATCACATCTTAATTGCTAGCATCTCACCCATTTGGATTGACACCCTTTGTATTACAATGACTATGATAATGCATTGGAATATTTGATCTGTGTTTGAGTGAAAAATCCTGTTATCAATCAGTAAAACTAATCCATCGACTCCAAGATCTGGAGGTTCTCATCAGATGATGGCTTTTGGTTTAGAACTGTTCCTCCGACTCCCAGTGCTAGTTACAGAAATTGACTCAGGATTGCGGTGATAAGAGCTCTGCATCCAGTGGCTTATCTACTGCGCAAAAAGAGACTGTTTGGAACAGGTTCATTAGGATTGAGCAGTGTATATCGCCGCAAGGATTCTGTCAATCTTCTAAAGCTTCTGATGTTCTAAGAGAGATAGTAGATCTTTAGTCGCACGAGTTGGATCAGACGAACAATGAGTTAGCTAAGCAAAAGAATAAAATATCAACATATGATCGATTGTTGTCTATCATGTCAAAGAAGGACCGAGAGTTAGTTGATGTGTTTGCGAAGATAAACGATGAAGATGCGGCTTCCGGTTCAGTGAACTTGGATCCGTCAGATGATTTTAAATTTTTTAAAAATTTGTAAAATATTTTTATTTTTAAATAATTGAATTTACCTTTTTTTAATTTTTTAATTTTTTTAAAATAAATATATACAGTCCATCGCAGAGACGTCGCAAACAGCACCTTCGCAACAACGTCACAAACAGCTCCTTCGCAACAGCGTCGCATGACTTATATGTTGCATAAACATCACAACTACACGCTCCGCATATCGCCTCGCAAAAGCATCACAAACTGGAGAGTCGCACCAGCGTCACAAAACATGATGTCGCAGACGAGTGGCAAGAGCTGGTCTCGTATATCCGTCGCAGACAGTACACCACAACAACCTCGCAGGTTTTAGCCTCGCTAATACCTCGTACTGCGTGCTTTGCGTTTGCGATGAAAGTTTTGTAATACCTTTGCGACTACTTTTTCCGTTGCATGCCTTGCGACACCCGTGTTACGTATTTGTATGTGCGACTAACGAATAGAGATGTAAGTGTTGATGGTGCAAGGCTGTGTCAAATGACTATTTGTGACTCTCTTGTGATGCCATCTTCCCTCACAATTCTCTCGTTTTCACATCTTTATGTTCAAGTACATCTTCAAGGAATCACTACACGACTTTAACTTCTATTGAGAGTTGAGTTATATATTCAATGAATACTCATCTCACAGCAACAATAACTTCAAGAGAAATTCGAGAGGCCGTCTTTAGTATTGGTGCAACAAAAACACCAGCATCCGATGGATTTACAGGAACCTTTTACCAACAACATTGGCACATCGTTAAAGATGATTTCATTAAAGAAGTTGAATGTTAGTCCAGTGGAAAAGAACCATACAATTTGTGCTTAATCCCAAAACTTAATACACCTGAATCTATGAAATATTTTCGTCTCATCAATTTATACAATGTCATTTATAAAGTCATCTCCAAAATTCTAGCATCCATTGTTAATGAGAATCAAGGGGATTTTATACCGCGACAACATATTGTGGATAAGGTATTAGTAGTATTTCATGTTTTACGTGTCAAGCAGGCATGCACAACTTCATACATGGCTGTCAAAACCGATGTAAGTACAGCTTATTGTCGTTTGGAATGGAATTTTCTAGAACGAGTAATGATACGCAAAGGTTTTGACATGAAATGGATTAATTGGATTATATCTTCTCTGTGTTTGGTTAAATTCTTGGTATTGGTAAATTCGACCGGAACGTGGGTTGCGACCTATGTTGCACAGAAACGTTATTTATGTGACGTTTTCTGTACCCGTAATGTCTCGGAGATGGAAAATTAGTGGGGACATTGTCGAAATTTTTTGGTGATGTTTCAGAATTTTCGGAAACGTTTCAGAGATGCCGGAGACATTTTGGAGCTGCCGGTAACGTTTCGTAGACGTTTCCCATTTTTTATTTTTTCTAAAAACGAAAAAATGGAAAACTTAAAACAAAAGAATTATAAATTTTCTATTTCGCAAAGAGGTGCTAAATCTATATAATTAGAAGTTATCCTTTTGTATAATTGAAAAATAGTTGTTTTTCTATTTATCAATAGGAATAAGAATTAGAAGTTTTATATTTAGCAAATAGGTATTAAATCTATATAAGTCTTGGTTGGTTGATATTTAGTTTTAAGTAATATTTCTAATCATGTTGACAAAAAAAAAGTAATATTTCTAATCATTAATAAAGAGAGGTATTGTTTGAGAAAAGTTCTAAGTTTGAGATTACAAACTTTAGTTTGTCGTTTTTGGTTAGTGTTATGGCTTCTCAAGGTGAGAATAACAATATTGGTAGTACTTCTGATGGTGGATGGACTAATTCACCAAATCAAAGTGAGGAAGCACCATTATGGAATTATGTGACGGAATTAAATAAGCAAGGAACAAAAGGAGGTACATGGAAATTTAAGTGTAATATTTGCAATGAGATTCAGCAAGGCTCATATTCGAGAATTAGAGCACATCTGCATGGGATTAAGAATGAAGGTATTGATATATGCAAGAAAGCAACTAAAACTCAACAAATTGAAATGAAACAGTTGGAAGCTGTTTTAAGAAATGAAAGCTTGCAGATTCTCCAATTGCAAAAGCATTTGGTATTGAAGCTATAGATCAAGTATATCAACAAATTGCAAGAATATTCTACACCGGTGGTTTGCCTTTTAATCTCGCAAGAAACCCACATTACCTTAGATCTTAAAGTAATTCATGGATATGCACTTGCAATAAAACATTTCATCATGAATCATGGCATGATACTAGCAATCTTTAGTAATCACTCTCCTCTTAAATTGCTTTTGGTTGCTGATACACGTCTTGCTTCTATTATTATGATGCTTAAAAGATTGAAGCTTATCAAAACAAGTCTTCAATCTATGGTCATAAGTGAGGAGTGGGCTACTTATAGAGATGATGATGTGGGGAAAGCAAGTTTTGTTAAGGAGAAGATTTTAAGTGATGATTGGTGGGAACAATTATCTTATATTATTGATTTTACACGACCTATATATGAGAAGATTAGGTTATGTGACACTGACAAGCCATGTCTTCATTTGGTATATGAGATACGGGATTCTATCATTGAGAAGGTGAAATATGAGATCTTTCAGAGAAAAAAAAAACGTCTAATGTTGAAGATAGTCCTTTCTACAATGTTGTTTATAAGATCTTAGTGGATCGTTGAGCAAAGAATAACACCTCCTATGCATTGTTTAGCTCACTCTTTACATTTGAGGTATATTCTTTTTAGAGTATATGATTTATCTAGTTTTCTTGTCACATATATAAACCTTGTATTATGTATTGCAGATTCTATAGTGATGAATGGCTAACTGGGGATCGAACAAGAACTAGTCCACATAGAGATACATAAGTCTCAGTTGAGAGGGAAAAGCGTTTTTGAAGATTGTTTCAGAATACTGAGGATCATCTTAAGGTTTTAAATGAGTATGCATTATTCTCCATGAAGAGTGGTCCTTTTACAGATTTGACATGCATCTCATTGATGTTTAGTATGGAAGCTATGAATTTGTGGGCTAACTTTGGTGCCCAAACTCCTCTCATGCAGACTTTAGCTTTCAGGTTGCTTGGACAACCGAGTTCATCTTCATGTGCAGAGCGCAACTGGAGTACTTATTCTTTTATTTACTCACTTAGAAGGAATAAATTGAATCCAAGTCATGCTCAAGACTTAGTCTTCATCCATAACAATTTGCGGTCGTTGTCAAGGAATTCTGTGCAATATGAAGTAGAAACAATGAATATGTGGGATGTTGGTGGAGATGATTTTGATTCCATGGAAGATGTGAGATTTTTGGAGTTTGCAACCCTTTCACTAGATTTTTAGTTTTTTAAGACTTTATATGTAAGTGTTTTTTTGTCTTGAAGTTTATGGTTTATTTTATTATTTGACTTTCTTATACTTTTGTTTTATGGATATTTTTATATATTCTAATATATATATATATATATGTGTGTGTATCTATGCTGTCCATGTATCTCTTATTTTCAAGTTTTATCGTTTCCTGTACTGGTCCCCACTCCCGCATCCGTATCCATTTCCGTTTCAATGCAGCATAGGTTGCGAAAGGATTATCCTTTACATATCTACTTGTATAACTTATGTTTTGACGTGTTGAGCTTTATGCTAAATGCAGCGCAAGATGAGATGCAGATTAATGGAACAAGTCAAACAACGCCAATTATCACACATCTAGTTTTCGTGGCTGATTCACTCTTTTCCACTCTCGCCGATATGCATAATAATCGTAATCTACATGATATCTTTAAGACGTACGAAACGATTTTGGGACTGATGTTTAGTATGGAGAAGTCTACCATAAATTTTGGGAATAAAGTATATCGAATGACTCATAATTTAATATAACATGCTTTACATATACCTAATCTAGAGGTGTTGGTAAATATTTAGGGTTGTTTGGGAAGCGTAAAACATATATATTTATATATATCAAAGAGAAAGTAATTGTCACAATTTAGTCATGCATTATTTGGGATGTAAATCCAATTTCCTAAACAACCCGTTCCCATGAACTCTCGTCCAGTTTCCCATGATGTGCAAGGCTAACAACTTGGCCGATCCATTAGCTTAATTCTTACATAATATATGCATTGATTTTCGATCTCTTAGTGTGTAATGGTGCCTTCATATTATCCAAACTAAATTAAATAATTAAATAACAATAGGATGAGAAGTCCATCAAATCCTAAGATAAGGCATGCTTGAGGGGCATCTTGATGCTCTTACTACATCATATCCCTCTAGGTTATAGTGATTCGACCTTAAATCTAGTTGGATTTATTCTTTTCACGTGTTGCTTCCTCATCGAACTCTGATTCTTCTTGATACAACTTATCATGCTTAAGAATTGAAAACCCTTGTCGCCAGTTTGAACTATTTTTGTTACATCATCGAGGAGGGTTTAGCTGGTAAAGAGTGGTGTTCAACAGAGGTCTACTTTTGTTCTTCATCTGGTATGACTTCTAGTCGACTTTCTTGACTCTTGGCATCAGTCATGGCCACTTTAAATCGAGTTGGCATATGTGAGAGAGTGAACGTGTTACGTTGATAGTGAAAGACATATGAATTAAGGTACATATCATATAGTATGATAATGCCACATGTGGCTATAGTTAATAAGCACAATTGTCTACTAGATATTGTTCATAGTATGCATGTTTTAGAATCATTGTGACTATTAACATTATGGTTACTTTGACCTATCTGGAAACAACAGAACATACTGCTTTATGGCTGCACACAATACTCGGTTAATGAGACGTTATATTATGCTCGACTATATGTTGAGGAATGGATAAATGCCAAGGCTCATGCTGAAACATAAGAAACTACTAGCGACTCTCGTAATCGACAAAATCGACAGCAAAATTGAATGAAAAAATGGCAAAAACAATTAAATGGTATGGTGAAATATAATTTTGATGTCTCATGTTATTCTGGAGATGTACCATCAGGAATTTGTATGATAGTTTGGGAGACAACAGGAACCGTTCCACAGTGTGGTATGTGAAAATTTGAAGGACACAATACAATTGAGGAAGCAAAGTTTTCTGGTCTCATTTCGGCATTGAAAACATGTGGTCAATGGGGTATCGATATGTGATGTCTGAGGGAATTAACATTATTATTATACGGGCGTTGCATGCAAGTTCAAAATCTTATTCAGTATGTTTCCAACACTAAGTTATCACATTGTTGTCATGGCAAGGTATGTTTACCATAACTGAATTGTGTTACACTCCAAGAGCAACATGTGCTGATAAAATAGTTAGAACAATTGTGTCGAGTTTGAATTATGATTGGGCTATACTACCATACTGTCTACGTATTGTAAAACAATTTGTAATGAATTATTTAGTTAATAAAATTTTTTTAATATAAGAAATGGCCTAAAGTACTAACTAATTTAATCAATCCACAAGGTAAACTCAAAATACTAACTAATTTACTCAAAATACTAACTAATTTAATCAATCCACAAGGTAAATTAAATTTTAATGACAGATAATATTAACATTATGAATAAGTCTTTTTCTGTCAATATTGGGCCACAGTTGTCAATTTGGCCGACCCATTGACCTACTTCCTACATACTGCATACAATGATATTCGATCCCAGGGTTTGTGATGGTGCCTGCCTTTAGTGCACTCACCACCTACAACTAGATTAAAGTCACTTCCTATTACAAATAAGTCTAAGTAAGTAAAAATGTTTATTCAAACTAAATTAAATAAGTAAATAACAATAGGAGGAGAAGCCAACCAAATCCTAAGATAAATCATGCTTGAAGGGTATCTCGATGCTCTTACTACATTAGATCTCTCTAGGTCAGAGTGCTTCGACCTTAAATCTAGTCGGATTTATTCTCTTTACGTTTTGCTTCCTCATCGAACTCTGATTCTTCTCGATACAAGCTATCATGCTTAAGAATTGAAAACCCTCGTCACCAGTTTGAACTATTTTTGTTGCATCATCGAGGAGGGTTTCGCTGGTAACGAGTTGTGTTCAACAGGGGTCTACTTTTGTTCTTCATCCGGTATGAATTCCACTTGACTTTCTTGACTCTTGGAATCACTGAGGGACACTTTAAATCAAGTTGGCATATGTGAGAGAGTGAACATGTTACGTTGATAGTAAAAGACATATGAGTTACGGTACATATCATGTAGTATGATAATGCAACCACATATGTCTATAGTTTATAAATACAATTATCTACTTGATATTGTTCATATTATGCATGTTTTAGAATTATTGTGACAAATATCATTATAGTTACTTTGGCGTAACTGGAAACAACAAAACACGCTGCTTTATGGCTGCATACAATACTCGGTTAATGGCACATTGAATTATGCTCGACTATGTGTTGAGAAATGGATAAATGCCAAGGCTCATGTTGAGACATATGACACTACTAATGACTGTCGTAATCGACAAACTCGACAACAATACCGAATGGGAAAATGGCAAAAACTATTAAATGGTATGATGATATGTAATTTTTATGTCTCATGTCATTCTAGATATGTACCATGAGGAATTGGTTGGATAGTTTTGGACACAACATGAATCGTTGTACTATGTTGTATATGAAAATTTGAAAGACGCAATACAATTGAGGAAGCAAAGTTTTCCAGTCTCATTTGGGTAATGCAAACATGTGGTCAATGTCGTATCGATCTATAATATTTAAGGGACATAAGATTAATATCACATGGGCACTGCATGCAAGTTCAAAATCTCATTCATTACGTTTGCAACACTATGTAATCACATCGTTTTCATGGCAAGGTATGTTTACCACAACTAAATTTTATTACACTCCAGAGCAACAAATGCATGTGCTAATAAAATAGTTAGAACAATTGTATCGAGTTCGAATTATGATTGGGCTATATTACCGTACTGTCTACGTATTGTAAAACAATTTGTAATGAATTTTTTAGTTAATAAAATTATTTTGATGTAAATAAAAAATAAATATAAGAAATGGCCTAAACATTTGGATCAACTGAAAATACTAACTACCCATTAGTCTACTTTGGCGACCCATTAGTCTACTTTCTACATAATGCAAACAGTAATATTCGATTCCAGTGTTTGTAATGGTGTCTGCCTTTAGTGCACTTATCACCTACCACTAGATTAAGGTCACTTCACATTACGAATAAGTCTAAGTAAATACAAATGCTTATACAAACTAAATTAAATAATTAAATAACAATAGGAGGATAAACCCACGAAATCCTAAGATTAGGCATGCTTGAGGAGTATCTCGATGCTCTTACTGCATCAGATCCCTCTAGGTTAGAGTGATTCGACCTTGAATCTAGTCGACTTTATCCACTTCACGTGTTGCTTCCTCATCGAACTCTAATTCTTATCGATAAAAGCTATCAAGCTTAAGAATTGAAAACCCTCGTCATCAGTTTGAACTATGTTTGTTGCATCATCGATGAGGGTTTACCTATTAACAAGTGGTGTTCAGTAGAGGTCTACTTTTGTTCTTATCTGGTATAACTTCCACTTAACTATCTTGACTTTTGGTATCACTCATGGCCTCTTTAAATCTAGTTGACATATGTGAGAGAGTGAACGTGTTACATTGATTGGGAAAGATATATGAGTTAAGGTACGTATCATGTAGCATTCACCGATCAAATGCTCAAGGCTTTCCTAGCAGCAGGTGACATACATCCATCAGAGCTCATCACATAAGACAACATTCGATATATTTTGGCCACAGTAAAAAATAGTAGCGCTCGACGCCTTACCTCTACCTCATTTCCATAGTAAAGCCATGCCAAATCATAAGGTTTTATATTCGCATGGCCCAGGATGGACTGAATATCCACCAGTTCAGCCGAATTAACATTCTCATGACTCCTCGAGTCGATTACAACCCCAACTCTCAGCCTGTGACGGTAAAACTCGTTTAAAACAAGTTGTTTAATTGACCAGAGAATTCAAGAGGACGAGGAATCATCTCGGAGTGACGACGCATTAAGGAGATTCTGGTGTCGCCTACATGTTCCTCACTTGAGGCTCGTCTTCTTCAACCTTTAAATCACAGCCTGAAGTACAGAGTAGCAAACCAGCTTGTTCTGTGCTGGACACATTGACATCTAGTGACTAATTTCATCACATATGGTGGATGAGCGTGATAGGAAAATAGATTTTCATCCATTAGTGGGTCATCATGTAGTAAATCCACATCATACTTGTGGCCATTAACGATTCGTACAACACTAATCGGTTTCAACACTGATCAGTCATTTCCAACAGCTTTGCGGACATAAGGAGCATGCGGCAGAATTAGGGCTCGATGTTGACCATGTGCTTGGGCTTTGGTGATGGCAGCAATCTGAACGTAAAAATTATGGCTAGTCGTAGCTAGATACGAATTTTCATCAAACAGGCATGAATTGTTTTTACAAAAACAGAAATTAACCACCATTTACCATAGTAACAACCGTATAGGGCTTATTATTTAGCAGTGGAAATCAAAATAAATTTAGCATGTATAAAAGAAAAAGGGACCATCAAATGTGAATGGAGAACAAACGGCACGAGCCACACCATTTACCAGCAATAGGTACAGAAGAAGAACCACATTCCCTCTCCCTTTGATATATCACTCTCTGAGGATTGCGTTATTAAACAGCAGAATCAAATGTGTTTTTTTGGGGTCATAGCTATCAGTCACACTTTCTTATTACTCTCGCCTCTCTACATCTTTAAATTAAAAACTTTCTTTGATTTTGTGTGAATTTTGCTATTTATTCGAAAATTGGACAAAGATTTTTCAGGATTATATTGATTAACTTAACTTTTGCATGTATCTGGATTCACGACTTTTAATTATTGACATGCTTTTATTTCAATTTTATTCTACGATTATCAAATAAGTAATGAAACGTCTCTAGCAACCACATGTCACAATTATTTTAGGGAAAAAAATCTCATACAATATCTCTAAATTGAAGTAACTTACAACTTAAACTTTCAAAAATTTTCACTCCCATTAAAGTTTTTTAATCAGTTTTTTTTTTCTAATTCTAACCTTTAATTGATTGTGCTTTTTAGAATCATGTGAAACTTTAACTTCCGTTAACATCTCTGTGACGTTAAGTGTTACATCTATTCGTTAATATTTCTCTCGTGCAATTGGTGAAACCATTATTGAATTATATATTCAGTTTAAAGATCGTGATCTTTAAAATAGTGACGAATCAGTGGCGGCTACAAGGAGACGAGTAGTGGGGCACGTGCCCAGACTCTTTGAAATAATAATACATACATTTATATATATTCAATTAAGAATATGGAAGAGTGTGAGGCCCAAAATGATTAGATCAAAAACGTGGACCAGTAAAGTTTATAAAAAGCACAAAAGTCTTCACTAAAACATAAAGATATAGCTAAAATTATTAAAAATTGAAAAGAAAAGAAAACATTCAGCCATCTTGACATTAATCATTCTTTATTTAAATTACTTTTTCACTATATTTTGTTTTTCTTCAAACTTTAGAAGAAATTGATATGTCGAGGATATGTAATTTTTTTATAGTAATATAATATAAGATTGTTGTTAACATTATATACAAAACATATAATTTTATAAGATTTTCTTTTCTATCATAAAACTTGTTTTGAATTTATGTATTATTTATTGGGTGGGGGAGTGGGAAATATGATAGAGTGTGCCAAATATTAAATACGGTTTTGGATCCGTCATTGGTGATGATTATAAGCATTACGATTTCACAAATTGCACGTAGCATATATAAGACTTAACAAAATCAGATGAAAGTAACAATAAACATAACAAATATTTAATGAAAATTTTATGTCTTCAATCATTTTGATGAGCAGAGTCAATTTGAAAGTAAAAGTTTAGAAATAATTTAGGTTAAAGACTTTTTATGAAAGTGAAAACTTGTGAAGATTTAATTTTGAGTGACTCCGACTTCGGAGAATCTTTAATTTTATGAGATTTCTCATTATTTTTGTAATATAGTTATAAAATAACTAAATAGCAACCTCTTCAATGTTGTTACATTAGAATTCAATTTCAAATAAATTGCATAAATTGTAGTAAAAAATTTAGACTTTGAGTCGAACTCGATCTGATAGTTAACAAAGAAAAAGACTATGGAAGAAGATGTCATGAGTTGCCATCAATGATTTAACCATACTTAAACAAGAAAATTATACTGTAATTAGTGTATATTAATTTTCATTAGCATTTTACTATAATTGTTTTGGACCATTATAAAAAAGATTATTGTTGTGACTTGAGAAGGTTTTACGTAGACGCTAATGCATGGTTCTAATTTAAGTGGTCCGTTTAATTTATTTATTTTAATCTCAGTATGTTGTGTTGATCGATGCTCAAATTTTTGGATTTTAAATATTATTATTTCTATAAAAACCATATATCAAAAAATCAAGTTGAGTGAGTTCAATTGGTTGGTTGAACATTTATTTTGATTATCTTGTATTTAGAAGAATTCACTTTTTCCCAACTATGGAAAATGTCATCGAACGCCCATAGACATTTTAAGTGGCAAAAAGATAATATATGTAGGGATTCTAAATACTAGTTTGTGGTAAGACATAGAAAAATTCCGATTATATAAAATAGGCAGTAGTTTTTGCTTCATTTAACTATAAGTACTATTGCTGATTTTATATAATTCTAAAGTCAAAATTGTAATTTCTTTCCAAGCTTAAAGGTGTAAAGAGAGTAGTAATATATATATAAAGAGAATGATTAAAAGGGAAGAATGCGGAAGAATGTAATAGTGGGGAGAGTGGTTAAATGTTATGATTTTGTTACCCATTTTCTTATCATCGTATCATTCCTCAAGTGCCCCTCACAGTCTCATACATAATGAATTATCAACAATTATATTATTGTTAAGCCCTAACCACTCTTTATTAGTTAAGGATTGCTAAGAAGAGAATAGAATGTCATAGTTTGGAAGTAAACAATCTCATGGAAAGATGAGAGGAAATGGCATAAAAAAAAAGTGTCGGACATGTTTCGTAGCCGAACCGAAACTGCGAAACAATAGCCCATTCCGCAAAATCTAATTCCAAGAAAAATAAACTGAAGTGGTTTTGGTCCCTTTTAGAAAAAACTGCACAATCTCATACAAAATCGAAAGAGGAAAGGTGCACGAACATAATAAGCTTCTAAACTCTTTTAAAATTATTTCATTGTTTACATTTCATTATTTTTAGATTTAGTTAAAGAATTATTTCTTCTAACCATATATATCGACTTGTGCCTCCGACTGTTAATCCGATTGAGCATTTGAGGTCTCACCATGCTTCTTTCAATAATAAGTATGATCGGATCGACACACTTTCATCTCCGATTTTTTTGGATTTCATCTCTTCCAACGAAAATTTTGATTTAAAAACATTACAAAGAATATTTTTTAAGATAAACATTTTTCCAACAATCTAATAATAATTTTTAATTTTACTACTAATTTAGTTTGATCTATAATTTTAATTATAGAAAAAAATACATTGTCTCGCATTATGTCAGAACCATATGGAAATCATTTAAATAGTTTTTAGCGGTAAATAATCGGTTAAAACTCCATGAAAAATATCCAGACAGTTAAAATGTTTAAAAACAATTACAAATTCTCGACGAAAAAATCTGTCGAGATATTGTGCAATCCTCCACAGGTCCATCAAACCCTCTTGAATTCTTGAGATTTTTAGATAGAACTTGCCGTCGTAATACCATCGAAGAATTTTGATGGTTTGGTCACGGTCTTCTGTTCCGACGACTAAGATGTGATCAAAATTTATTTAGCACTTGTGCTTGTTGGGCCTCTTCTAGACAGATTTGTCACAAATATTTCGCGAGAAAGAAAAGTAAACTGTTGAAATTACCTTTCCAATTGAAAAAGCTCACATAAAAAGAAAAAAATATATATATTTATATTACTAGCATGCCAAAATTCATAACACATATAAGAAAGAAGAGTTTCTTAAAAGAGAACAAACGCCAAAAGATCAAAACTCAAACAAAGCACCAAAACCTGATATCATTAATTCTTCTTTTTCACATTTTTCTTTTTTCTGGATTCTTCAGATCAGATCAAGTCCGATAGAAGAAGAGAAACAGGTTCTCTTCGATTATCTTCTTTCTCCCTTTCTTAATCTAACAGATTTAGTAACATGCATCTGCATACGATTGAAGTTTTATATTTCAAGTGATTAAAACTGAATCAAGATTCCCAGATTTTCTTGGGAAAATGTAACTTGAGATTGATCAAGGTTAATATTTTTGCTTTCCTTCGTTTTCTCGGAATCCAAACATATATTATTTCTTCTACAATAACCACAAATGTTAACTAGTTTTCAAAAGATTTAAGGTAGAGAAGGGCCACTTCATACACACTTTTCTGTTTCTTTATTTTGCTTTCTGCTAATTATCTAACTTTTTAAACAGATTAGACGTAAATTATTATTATTTAAACCTTAATTTATGGATGATTAAAATGCTTATATGCACTAGTATAATCTATACTTTATTTTTGATGTCTTCCTTTTTCTTTAATTTTTCATTACATAACTATTTTCAATAATGTAAAAATTAAACAAAAAAAAGCTTTAATTACATATTAAGTGTAGTAAATTTATCAGTACCACTACACTACATTATTAAATCTTATTAGTCTTATTGTATACTATTTTTTCTTCTAATTAAATTGTTTGAGAGGTACCCAATAACCACGCGTCAGCATAAAATGGACCTGTGCGCTCTAAAAATCAATTTTGCTTTTTTCAGTTTTTGGTTAAAAAAAATTAAAGCAAAAAGTTTATATGATCTTTAATAAAATAAATATAAAAATCAAAATAAAGTTCTGTAGCTCTATAGCATTAACAATTTGCTCACTTGCAAAAAAAGAAAGATTCATTAGCCCAATAACGTCCGTACACGTTACATTTCTTTAAGTGCAAATTGTATAAATCTTCAAAAAATAAATTTTTTTTATTTGTCAACGACATATTATATTGAACCACAACTTATTCTTATTTATCTTCTCTTTATTAAACTTTCGTTTCCCTCTCAAGTTAAAGTATTTTGGCCAGATCTTTCAGTTTATATGGAAAATTTCCTTTTCTTCCTCAGATATTATTTCATAATTAAAAGTTTAATAATATTAAGTTTGATATATTTTTGGGTTTAATTATTCTTTATCCAAAGTATTCATATACAAGATTTCGTTGACGTTTGTGCGATATATCTCTACATATAATAAATTTAGTGTTATTAGGTTTGTATATTTTATAATAACAAAAAAACAATTTTCTTACTTTTTGATAAGGTTTGATAATTTTTTTTAACTGGTCATCATTAATATATTTATTTACATTATATTACAAGTTTGTTTTTATTTTAATATATAAAAATTTGTTTTAACTTAAATATATAAAAATAAAACAATCTTTTATCAAGCATAGTATTAATTTAAACACCGTGTTATATTAGTCTTTTTGGCATACACTACAAAAGAAAAATATTGATACGTAATGTTTCGTCACAATAACACATATTTCATTACAATATAAGAATATGCTACGGAGTTATGATGATTTATAAATGATTACAATAAAAATGTCACAAATGCATATAAGTAACAAAGAGATCACAATATAGTTGTGACAAATAAATCGAGTAACAATTTTGTCACAAATTGTTACGGAATAGAGTCATAATGATCCGTAATAAATAAAATTTGTAACAAAAATAAATTTTTATTAATATTCATTGTTGCAATACAATTGTCACAATATGACCGAGTTTTTGTAGTGATAGGAAGTATTGAGACAAATTTGTTATTAGGAAATAATAATCACATAATTTTTTTTTTTCCTATAATTATAAAAAATGGAAATTGCAATGCATCAAAACCTAAATTAAAAAAGCAATCAAAAATATATTTTATCTACAACACCGATATCATTATAATTTTATTTATAGTATCAAGTATATAAAAACTAATACATTTATACAGACAAATCAAATCATGAAAAATGTAAAATAATATCACATATAATATTATATATAATAAAATGATTACAAATGTATATTGAGTTTTCACATAAATATATCTTATGCATAGCATGGGTCATCATCAAGTATTATTAATAAAAACTTGTCTTGTTAGGGGAAAGTTACTTGCACTTCACGTTATGTTCCACTGAAAAGAAAAAGAAGACAGCGAAAACAGCTTTCTGTTGAGAAACAAAATCAGTGTGATTTGAGAATGAAAATAAGTTTCTCGTTTTTTATTGATGTAACACTTTCATGGTTTCTGTTTTTTTTTTAATGTTTTGGTGACCTAAAGAAAGACTAGTACTCTGCTCATTTAGTGTTTCTATTCAGGTCCTAAACTCCAAAAACTGACCGATTCGAGACTGATGGTATTGAGCCCAAGGATTTTGGATCCTCCAATGTCATGAAGAAGACAGATTCTACAGAGTTGAAAGACCTATGGAGAGTGGTACACGCATTGACAATAATAGCTATGAATCAATCAATAACGGTTCTTGGTTTAGCCAGTTCCGTAATGGCTCCAATCCATGGATGGCTAGATATGTGTACGGTCTGTTATTCCTCTTGGCAAATCTACTGGCTTTGGCCTTGCGCGATTACGGACGAGGTGCTTTGATAGAAATGAGAAGTATGTAGTTTACCTTATTTCTCTAGCCTCCATGAAAATTTTACAATAACATTGTTACATGAATTGATGATTACAAGTTTATTCATTATTACAGAAGTTAAGAATTGTGAAGATGGAGGAAACTGTTTGGGCACTGAAGGAGTTTTAAGAGTTAGCTTGGGATGTTTTGTATCCTTATTTTGATTAGTAATTTACTTATAAACTATCTTCATGCTTTAAAAACATTGTTACCTTAACTTTCTTTCCTAGCTCTTCTATTTCATTATGTTTCTTTCAACAGTTGGCTCATCAAAGACACATTCGTCGCGAGATAAATGGCATTCAGGATGGTGGTTTGCTAAGATTTTTATGTGGCTTGGCCTAACCATCTTCCCATTCTTGTTACCTTCTTCCATTATTCAGCTTTACGGTAAAAGACTAATTAATAAATATCCTTGATTAAATAGTTTTTGTAGCTATCAGAATTCAGTTTATCTTGACAATAGCTTTTGCTTGGCTTTGCAGGAGAGATTGCTCATTTTGGTGCAGGGTATGTTTCTAATCCTAATTTCAGAAACTATATGATGGGTTCTTTCTAATAATTTCTTCTTCACTTTTGCTTCAATATATAGGGTATTTCTCTTAATTCAACTTATTAGTATCATCAGTTTCATTACATGGCTCAATGAATGTTTCCAAGCCCAAAAAGATGCAGAGAGATGGTGAGACTCCATAAAAATGTTCCTTAATTTAAAGTAATTACAAATTTGATTTTACAAATGAAGCTTAATATATGTTGCAGTCATGTCCATGTGATGCTACTAGCAACTACTGCTTACACTGTATGCATATTAGGAGTAATTTTGATGTACATTTGGTATGTGCCTGATCCATCTTGTCTTCTTAACATATTTTTCATCACATGGACTTTGTTCCTCATCCAACTTATGACAAGTATCTCTCGTCACCCCAAAGTGAGTCCTCATTTTTGCGGTTTGTGTTCTTGCATCATATGTGCATATATCTGGGGCTTTTGGAGAAACTGAGCTCTTTTTGATGTTTGCAATTTATCAGGTGAATGCTGGATTCTTGACTCCAGCTCTTATGGGGCTTTATGTTGTGTTTATCTGCTGGTGCGCCATTCGAAGGTATATTTGCAGTGACTCTAATTGACAACAGTTTAGCTGTGTTTTCACGGTCAATCGGAAATCGAAACAAAGTTCTTTGTATTTTGCAGTGAGCCAGTAGGAGAAACTTGCAATAGAAAAGCAGAATCATCTAGCAAAACAGACTGGCTTGCAATCACAGTTAAAAAAACTCTCAAGACTTTTTCTTTTGGTTAGTTTTTTAAGATAGTAAAGCAAGTACTAAAACAGTATCGATGAATGTATTGTTCAGAGCTTTGTGGTTGCGTTGCTTGCTATGGTAATGGCAACATTCTCCACAGGAGTAGATTCACAATGTTTCCAGGTTTGTTATCGATTATTTGCTCTGCCCATTTTTAAACATCAAAAGTACAAAAATTGACTAAACAATGTTGCGAGTGGATTTAAAGTTTAGAAAAGATGAAAATGAAGAAGAAGATTCAATTCCTTATGGATATGGATTCTTTCATTTTGTATTTGCTACTGGAGCTATGTACTTTGCTATGCTACTTGTTGGCTGGAACACTCATCATTCCATGAAAAAGTAAGTTTTCTTTGCCAACAAAATAGTAGATTAATTGAACTACCCTTATGAATTTATGAATTGATCAAGTTACCACAGGGTATGTTATATGAAATAACCAACTAACAGGGTCAAAGGAACTTCGATCACTGCTTCTAGATTAGATGGCTCTAAACTTAGTTGGATATTGTGGGATACCCATAAGTATGGTATCAGATATACTAATCCTTTCAAATATTAGATATTAAACATGATAAATCAGTATCCGGCAAATTTTCATATATGTGAGATTTGTCTACATATAAAAAATATTTTAGTCAAGTGGAGTTTTGCAATTTTTACACCGAATTGGCTGTGATAACCCACTTTGATATTTTGGCTTTCTTTTTATGTTAGGTGGACAATTGATGTTGGGTGGACAAGTACTTGGGTAAGGATAATAAACGAATGGCTCGCGGTTTGCGTTTACAGTAAGTAACAAAACAAAACTCTCTTTTTTAATAACACTCAAAGAAACATTTACAATGTTTGCTCTGAACAAATGTTGTTGCAGTTTGGATGTTGGTAGCTCCATTGGTTCTAAGGAGACCAACAACATGACAACTTTTTTTTCTCCAATTGTGTATGATCACAAGATTAAATAAAAGATTAAAATTTTCGAAAATTATATATTTGTACATATATATAGTTTATAAATTAGTATCTGTGTGACCCTTAAGGTCTCTAATCATTAAGCATGTACACATTATTATTAAGTACATTATTTATATATACATACATACTTTTGATACTAAGCTAGAATGTGCTAAAAGCTGTGAATAGGGTCGAATCATATATTATTCAATCATGAATATCAATATCTTTTACAAATGATTTAGATCTTAGCTAAGTCCCGAAAGATTTTAAAACAAATCTGAATAGTTTCTCTAAATCCATTCAAAATCTCCAAAACCTTAAGAGACAAGTCTCACAAAAGCTTAAAGTCTTAAACAGACAATATTCCATTTTTTGGACAGAACTCGATGGTTCAAATGTGTAATGTGCTTTTACAAAATCATAGAATACATGAAGAGCCTGCAGAATTTTCTATCAAACAATTCATAAGACTAAAACAAATCAATGAATAGAAGAGAATAACAATGTAATCTATAAAAAAATTAAAAAATTGGCATGTTTTACTTGGTGGAATTGCAGATGGAGGGCCTGAGACTTGAGGCGGCATATTGAAATGATTGTGTACTCCTTGAGAAGGCATCATGCCTGAAGGAGGTAAAGCACCTTAGCATCATTCCTGTACAATTTTCACATCACTTAGTGTGTAAATCACTTATTAATTATTCAATAAATCCTTTGGTAAGACAAAATGTTTAACCAATAAACTCATAAGCTAAGTTTCCGTGAGAATTCATCAAGTGCTCAAAATCATAGGTGCCCAATTTCTAACTAGCAAATTTCTCCTCACTCAGAGCTAATACCCGAACCACGCTTGCTTTAACACAAAATTCAATCCTTGATAAGTCAAACGAGCAAGAGAACATACAGTTTGTGTCTGTGATGGAGTCCCAGTGTTGAAGTCAAAAGGGTTCACCGACTTGGCCGGCTGCGGAACATTCTGGGAAGGCTGTTGCACGAGACATTCTTAGTTATGAAAATAAAACAGGATGTGATGTTATTAAAGCTCAAATTCATTATGTATTCAGAAATATATCAGAAAAATCTTACCATGGGATTATTATACTGTTGCATGCCATATTGCATACCATGAGGTGGACCAGCTTGCCACCCAGGCAGTGGTGCATGATATGATGGGTATGCTAAAGTGAATAAATCCTGCAGACAAGTTAATATATCATCTACACTCACGCATATAGTAATATCAGACAAAATGGATAAACTAAATTCATACCGCAGGTAATTCCATTCTTCCGGATGGTTTAACTTCAGAAGTCTGTGGGCCACCAGAAGGCACTCCTTGAAGAGGTTGCAATGACGGTGCACTCACAGACCTTGGTACATTAGAAGCAAGTGCTGTGTTCCATGGCTGTATCCAATATTCGAGAAACATAAACAAACTTTTGGAAACAGGACTTTATGCAATTCGCTGAGACCATGCGATGAAGTACCCACCTGTTCACTTGAATGTCCATTTAAAGGTGATGCAAAATTTTGTAACGTGGAATGACTAAGATGCACAGGTACGCTCGTTAGTGTAGACGTCTGAGCTGGCACAGAAGATGTCACTGCCAACTGAGAAAGAAGTGAATCCACTGTATTTCCACTGGGTGGTGACTGAGTTGTATTTGAAGTAACACTGGGAGCAGCATCAAAAGATGCCCAGTTATCATTTGCTAGCTGTGCAGCAGGCTGTGGTGTGGTCACTTGCGGTGCTTGTATTGCAACAGAAGGAGCAACAGGTTCTGGATAACCATCAAAATCAATCAGGCTTATAGCAGTCTCCAGCTTTGCTTCTGGTGGCTTCTCATTTGCGGAAAATAAACTACCCAGTGATGCAGATGGCTGGATTATGATTAAAAAAAAAAATTCATCATTAAGGATTTTAGGTGGTATGACAAATGAATACATGTACTCCACCAACTTTTAATAGGTAAAGGGTTGTGAATATAAGCAGAGCATCCATGGCTCAATTATAGTTTACATCCGTCATGCACTCTTAACAAGATGCAGACAAACCTTTGTAGGTGCTGCAGCATCAGTATTTTGGTTGACATGCGGTTTTGGAGGCTCTCCCACACGAAGTGGAATAACACTGACACCTAAAATTTCCCTAACAGGTCGAGCTACGGGAGTGCTAGCTGAACCCAAGTCTTTTACTTGCTCAGGTGCTTGGGAGCTCTCTTCTGATTTTTTTCCTACCCCCAAATCTATACTCTCTGCGCCAATCATTAAGGATCTCTGGACGAGAAGGGCTTTTCTTGTTATTACCAACATTCCTGCTACCTGGCTCGAACCCTGGGCTTCTCCCGCCAGGACTTGATCTGTCGCTGTAACGACTTTCATATGCATCTTCGTACGGTGGACTTCTAGACACACTAGAACTTCGTGTCTCACTATAATCAATTTTATCACCCTGCAGAATATGACACCAGGCTGCAATGAATCAGCGAGAATAAAATTTGATGCAATCATGCTCGTTGCATTTATGATAACAAGCATCGCCATAGTATCAAACAAATTACTTTGGACCACTCAGGCTTTTCCTAATGTAATTTATTAAACAAGACATGCTTCTTACCATTGGTCCTCTTGAGGCTTGTCATCAGAATTCTCATTTGTATACCTTTTATTTATATATACACGTCTGATGAAGTCCCTTAACCGCTCTACGTTACTGACATATAAGAGAAACCAATCAGTCTATGTAAGACATGTTGAGAATATAAACTTGATTTTGGATCAAGTTAATGTTGGGTAAAATCCAATTAACTTATATTGGGCTAAACCCATTTCTTGATCCATTATCTATAAGTACCTAAAGCTCAACCTCTTTTGAATGTTCTAGAGAATTTGAGAGAGAAATATCTACACATTTATCTAGATTATTATAATAAAATATTAGTAGAACTCTCTAGATTTAGGATTAAAATATTCTATATATTTTGTACTTTGGAGGCTATAAATACCTCATCTCCCTTACCATTTGAAATCATCCAAGAAATAAGAAATCCTCTTAAATAATAAAAAACTTCTTCTTCTAAAATTCTCCAAACACTTTCTCTTAAATACTTTCTCCATCACTTCTAAAATAATTTTCCTTCCAACAAAGTGGTATCAGAGCTAGAAGATTTTTTAAGAAGATGACAAGTAATGGTGTTCCCTTCCAAGTTCCGATGCTCACAAAGAACAACTATGATACTTGGAGTTTAAGGATGACGGCTATCTTAGGAGCACATGATGCATGGGAAGTCGTCGAGAAAGGGTACATCGAAGCGGAGAATGAAGGTAGTCTATCTCAAACTCAAAAGGATAGTTTAAGAGATTCAAGGAAGAGAGACAAGAAGGCTCTCTGTCTAATCTATCAAGGATTAGATGAAGATACGTTCGAGAAAGTTGCTGAAGCAAAGACAGCAAAGCAAGCATGGGAAAAGCTTCGTACTTCATACAAAGGTGTCGATCAAGTAAAGAAGGTACGTCTTCAAACTCTAAGAGGAGAATTTGAAGCATTACAAATGAAGGAAGGAGAACTTGTGTCGAAGTATTTTTCAAGAGTTTTGATGGTAACTAATAATCTAAAAAGAAATGGTGAGAAGCTAGAGGATGTGAGAATCATGGAGAAAGTTCTTAGATCGTTGGTTCCAAAGTTCGAGCATATAGTTACCGTCATTGAAGAGACAAAAGATTTAGAGGCTATGACGATAGAGGAACTTCTTGGATCATTACAAGCATATGAAGAAAAGAAGAAGAAGAAAGAAGATATCGTGGAGCAAGTTCTTAAGTTGCAAATCAATCAAGAAACTGGCCGAAATCATCTAAGACAAAGTGGCGGTCAATTTCAAGGAAGAGGTCGTGGTGGATATGGAAGAAATTGGAGACCATATGAAGAAAACTCTAACCAAAGAGGAGGAAGCTCATCAAGAGGTCGTGGACGAGAATCTATGAAATCAAGGTACGATAAGTCAAGTCTTAAATGTTACAATTGCAAAAAGTTTGGACACTATGCTTCCGAATGTAAGGCTCCAATCAACAAAAAAGTTGAAGAGAGGTCCAACTACGTTGAAGAAATAAGTCATAAAGGAGATATGCTATTGATGGCTTATAAGAAAGATGAACGAGATGAGATTCACAAGTGGTACCTTGATAGTGTAGGGATGGTAAAGATTGATTCCAAACCAGAAAATAAAACACAAACCTTTTGAGTTGTAATGATTTACCTTAAAAGTTTAATAATGAAGGTTTTACACAGCTTACAAATCTCTTTAATAATTGAGATAATTTAGGAGATGAAAATTTGAAAACAAAACTCTAACAAACACACGAAAATAACCACGCAAAGATATTGGGAGCAGCTGTTAATATTTTTCCAATAGCAAGATTTCATAAAGAGTTTGTCTGTTTTGTATTCAGAGTCATAATGAAAACATGTATATCTTTATTATTTACTTTCTACGTAAAGTATCACTAAATTATAGCGATGAAACGTCTTATTATCAAAGATACAACTGAAAAAGTTAATCAATTCCGCTGAAGTCTCAACAAGTGGTATTAGGGCAACATGTGGTTTGTTTTGGTTGGAAAAATCAATCTTAGTTTTTTGGTTTTCAGAAGTCGGTTGGGTAAACATTCTTCTCTATTTGGCGCACTAGAATATAAGATACCAGACATATTGGTTTTCTGAAAAAGGATAAGGAGTGCTTGGATTGGTGTTCATGGGTAGTTGTTTTTTGGTTCAGCAAGGTTGTGCTGTTGTTATTCGTCTTTGGTATTCTACTTGAAAGAGAGAGAGTAACACAAGGAATCATTTCATAAACATTGAGCCTACATAGGGAACATTTAAGGATGCTATCTTTGATGGCAAAGGTGATTTTGGTTTGTGGAAGCACAAAATGTTGTGAAAATTAGAGATTTTGGGTTAAGAGTCTACATTAAAGGAGGAAACAACTGAGGTAGAGTCAACTGATAAGGATGGAGAGGTCAAGTCCAAGCCTAAGGTGGTAGATCCTCAAAAAGATAAGCATGCAAAGAATATGATCAACATGAGTCTTAGTGATGTTGTTCTAAGGAAAATGATGAAGGAAAAGACAACAGTAGGAGTCTAGAGAACATTGGAAAATGATTATTAATCTAAAGCAAGGTCCAACACAGTTTATTCGAAGCATAAATTCACTAGTTCCAAGATGACTGAAACAAAAGGCATGGATGGTTTTCTTAAGATGATAGATGACCCAACAAGTAACATTGTGGATGAGGATCAATCGCTTCAGATTCTAGATGCACTCCCTAAACAATATGTTCAGTTGGTGGACACATTTAAGCATGGAAGTGGTAATTATATACTTACTTTGAATGATGTTATTAATTTTGCATACTCAAGGGAGGTGATATGAATATGGACATCCCTAAGATCATGGAGATTGTAGGTGATGAAGAGCTTGTAACAGTGGAGGTTTTTCTTGCACTTGAAGGATTCATAGCTTGGTTTAAAGACAAGATATTCAACTCAACTAATGGAAGAGTTCTTAATCACATTTGGGGACGACCAAATGAATTGAGCCCAACTCTAAACCTCTCTAGTTTTAATCCAAGCTCAAGGAACTCATCAAATGGACAAGTAGTTCATTAAGTATTTTTTTTTCCTTTCCTTGGTTTTATCCCAATGAGTTTTACAAGTAATGTTTTAATGAGGCTTATGAATTCACTTTCAAATATTCCATTTGGATCCAAACCCAAGCCCATCAAAAGCAAGAGCCCAAAACATGGCTTTAGAATTCAAATGGTATAATTTAATTCAAAATAAGAAGTTAATGTTGTTTCATTTTCAAGAAATCCTTTATTTCTCTTATATTTTATAGGTTGTCTTAGGAATATGTCCAAACATTCTATCTTTTATATTCTCTTGTTTTCTCATTGTAAAACTTATCAATCTTTTATCTGAAAAACTATTTCTAGATAGATCAACAGTTGGTTCTCCAACTCGTCTACCCCTTAAGTTTGAAAATCCTTCAAGTGATAGAGTTGGGTGTTCAAGAGAATCTCAAATCTATTAAAGTGAAGCCATTCAATCAACCACGTTTCCAGAAATCACCATCAGATCCCATCTATCTTCGCACTCATTCTCGTTCCCTCGGGTGTAGAAATGAGTTGTACTAGCGAACTATTCAGCTTCCCAACTATGTGCTCATTAGTTTTGAGCCAAATCCGAGCTCACTTGAGCCCTAAACTCGATTAAACATGCTCGAGTTTATTATTGTGAAGTTCCCAAATTTTGAATTTTCGACTTCCACGACTTCAAATTCGATCCTTATGCTCATGAGGGGCCGTATCAAAGAGAGATCTTAAGGAGAAAGGTCTGCTGCCTAAAACAACAAACTCAGAAGGGTTGTTAGTTAGTGAAAGAGGCATGTCAATTCAGAGATACAAGCAAAATGAAGGATCTAGTTCAAAAAAGCAGACACAGGTCTCAGTCTAAGCGTAGAAATACCAAAGTATGATGGTTATGTGGCAAGAACGTCGCTGAAAGCATGATTTCCCTCAGAGAAAAGGAAAAGGGCCTCAAAAAATTCAACGAATTCAACAAACATAGTGTATGTGGAACCTCTGGTTATATTTACAAAAGAGAAGTTTCATATGATCTCAAACAACATTATGGAAGTAAACAATGAGCCAACGTCATTGAAAGTGAGTGTTAATTATCCTCGAGATGAATGAGTTTTAGACTTTGGGTGTTCATTTCATATCACACCTCTAAGGATGTTTAGATTGACTTGGAAGAATTTGAAAGGTGGCAGGGTGTTGATGGCAAACAATACTCACAGTGACGTTATTCAGATTATGAACCCAGATGGTACACAAGTGATACTTACCAAGGTGAGGTATATGCCATCTGTAGGAAAGAATCTAATATCTTATGGTGTTTTAGAAAAAGGAGGCTGCATGTACAACTATGTGGCATTCTAGGTTGGGGAACATGAGTGTAAAACATAGGCAAAAGCTGATGAAGAGTGGTTATCTATGTGATATGAAAGTTAACGAGTTGAAATTCCGTGAAGGGTGTGTTATGGGAAAATCGCAAAAGAAAAGTTTTCCAAAAGGAAAACATTGTTCAACTAGAATTCTTGACTATGTACACTGAGACTTATAGGGGTCTCCTTCATCTCCTAAAAGTCTAGGTGAATGTCAATATTTAGTCACATTCATTGATGACTACTCAAGGAAAATTTAGATTTACTTTTTGAGATCTAAAAATGAAGTGTTCTCTAAGTATAAAGAGTGGAAACCTGAAGTAGAAACACGAACAAACAAGAAGACTAAGTGCTTGAGTACAAATAACAAGTTGGAATTATGAAATAATCAAATGGATGATCTGTGTAAGGAATTAAACAAAATAGAACATGTGTGCATTCTCCTCATAAAAATGGGGTCTCTAAGAGGATGCACAAAACTACTATGGATAAAGTTTGATGTATGCTTTTTGAATCCATGTTTGATCAGAGTATTTGGGCTGAAGTAACGTCAACTACAATGTATCAAATTAATAAATCGCATAATTCATCGATAGAGTATCAATTGACAGAAGAAGTTTGGTGAGGTATAAAACCAGATTTTTCTCATTTGATAAAATTTGGATGTTCAGCCTATATTCATGTTATTCAAGGAAAAACAGAACCCGAAGCTTTAAAGGGATTTGTTCATGCTTACCCAAATACCATGAAAGGTTATAGAGTATATATACCAGATGAATTAAAATGTGGAAAAGTAGAGATGTGGTGTTTGTGAAGAAGAATTATGCAAAAAATCTCAGAGCATTAGGCATAAAAGAAGTTAAAGAAAAAAGAGTAACATTCAACCCATAATTGATTCAAGGTCCTACTGGTAGTAATTTTCAGTTAAAATCTTCAATACAAGGTGCAATTGGTGCACACATAAAAACATCTGTTGAAGGTGGATCAGTTTTAAAATCAGAAAAATTAAATCAAGGAGTTGAAACTATTGAATTAGATTCTCAAGAATCCGATACCGAAAGTGAAGACGACACGGAGGTTGAAGAGGAACGTGATCTGAGTGAATATATTCTAGCCATAGACAAAACTATATGGGAAATGAATCCACCATCTCGGTTCTCAGAGGAAAATTCGTTTCTTATGCATGTACTCAAGCATAAGTAGTTGACCTAGATGAACGATATTCTTACAAAGAAGCTAAAAGTGTAAGAATTGGAAGTTTAGGAATGCATTGTAGATGATGAAATGAATTCTCACAGGAAAAATAGCACGTGGAATCTAGGTAGGGATCCTAAGGATGAAAAATTCATTGGTTGCAGATGGATTTTCACAAAAAATCCTGGGATTCTAGGAGTGGAGAAACCTAGATTTAAAGCAAGACTAGTAGCCCTAGAATTTCACATAGAGAATGTATTAATTATAATTAATTTCTTGCACCAATTGTGAAACAAGTTTCAGTGAGACTTCTTTTATGAGCATTGCTTAACCTAGATCTTGAGCTGGAACTAGAGGTAAGAACAACATTCTTACATGGGATGTTAGAATATGAGATATACATGCGGCAACCTGAAGGGTATGTTACTAAGGTAAAGAAGAATATGTCTCTCGGTTGGTTAAATATCTTTATGGTTTAAAACGAAGCCCTTGACAGTGGAACAAGAAGTTTGATGAATTCATGAAAATTAAGATTTTCATAAAAGTGAATATGATCCACGTGTTTGTCTTAAATGTTCGTACGTGCTGGGTAAAGTATACTTGTTAGGTAAAGTATACTTGTTAATCTGTGTTCATGATATATTGGTTGCATTTAAAGACATGAAGAAAATTCAAAGGCTAAAGAATAAATTAGATGAAGAATTCGAAACAAAAGACTTAGGTGCAGCTCATAGAATTATGGGAATGGAGATTATTCGTTAAACTATCACAAGAAAGATACTTGACTCAGATGTTAAAGATGTCTAGCATGTTTCATGCAAACCTTATGGTAACTTATATTGGCTCACAATTCAAATTGAAGAGTTTATTTCAAGAAGAGTTTTCATGGCGAAACTAATGCAGGAAATAGCATATGCAAGTGCAGTTGGGAGTTTAATGTACACAATGGTGTGTTTAAGGCCTAATGTAGCTTACATTGTTGGTTTAGTGAGTCTGTTTTTAGGGAAACCTGAAATAAATAATTGGTAAATAGTGAATTGGATTATGCGTTATCTAAAGGGTTAAGTTAAGTTCAACTATAACATTCACAAAGCAAGAGATTTTTCAAGTTCAAGAGTTTTGTGACGCAAACGTTGCTGGAGATTTAGATAGAAGACGATCAATTACAAGTTACTTGTTTCAGATTGGTGGTAATATCATGAGTTGTGATTCAAAGTTTAACACCTTTCTGTTCTAATTTAAGTGTATGGAATTGATCTAATTCTATAACCGAATTGAAATATAAAATAAATAAATAGAAGTAATTATTAAAATTCTATGTCAAAAATTTTGTACAATCTAGTGAATATTATGTGATATATTTTTATAATTTCATTTTTCTATTGAAACACTTTGTTTTTATGCAGTGCAGTTTTATATATTTGAAATGTCAGTTATTTTTCTTATGTCCATTTATTGATCTATTAGTATATCAACAATGTAAAATATAGTTAACATTGTAAAATAAAAAAGTTAAAGATTGGGTTTATATTTTAATCTATATATATATATATATAATCTCTATTTTTTTTACTCGAAGTGGTATTTTAATAAATTTTGAAATTTATGTAAAATCATGTATTATATGTTATTTAAGTATTCATTTTAAAATCTTAATCAAAATCATGTGTTATTAATTCTACTATTTGTAAATTATACTTAAAATCCAACCTTTTTAGTTTTTCATTTGTAAATTCAAATTCAAATTATTTTTTATTCAACATTAATGATTTGAGTATGTTCTTAATGTATTAAAGAGGACTTTTCTGAATTTCCGCTAATGGCCGTTCCAGGCTCGGTTCAGATAACAAAATTCTGGGAGGAGGCAGTAGTTGGGCATTGGATCCCTTCGGACCTGGTGAACCAACTGGTCGCTCCTCTAGTTGAAGTATGGACCCTTTTTCGTTGCTTAGGTTACACATTCGGAATACCCCATAAGGGAATTGATGTCTACTTCCTTAAATCTTCACTTGATGCCACGCCGACTCTCCTTTCGTCATAAGGGGTGAAATTAGACCAAAGGTAATCTCTTTAGAACATGTCCCTGTGATTTATATATTTTGTGTTTTTTATGGATTTCAAAGGATTTGGTAGTGGTTCCCTTATATAACATATTGGTTATTTTGTTTGAGTTTTGTTTTTCAGAAAAATATTTTTGTTCACAATAGTTTAGTTTTCGTTGTTTATTCTTTTTGGTCAATTATCATTTTGATATATACATTTACCAGTGATAAAAATTTAAGGATTGATATTTAACTAATTTTTAAGAGTTTTCAAGATACTTTTAATTGCCCTTAATTGTTAATCAATTTTATCTAAATGTTTTCAATTTTAACAAGAACCATAGGTATATCTCACTGTATGGATTTTTATCAAACTTTTCTTGAGAGCAAAGGTCTCCCGCTTTTCACAAGCATTAAAAAACTTTTATTTATTACTATCAAAAACAATTTAGAAATTTAATAATTTTTTTTGGTTAATAATTGGATTGATAAGTCCCAATCCATAACTAAAGCCCACATTATAAAATTCATTTCTTTCAGTTGTATCGGGGAGGAACCGGACTCTGCTACCTAAAAATTTACAAAATGACC
The DNA here is from genome assembly GCA_023374145.1 of Lepidium sativum. Classification (NCBI taxonomy): domain Eukaryota; kingdom Viridiplantae; phylum Streptophyta; class Magnoliopsida; order Brassicales; family Brassicaceae; genus Lepidium; species Lepidium sativum. The sequence continues at coordinate 12,356 of JAKUCM010000069.1, read as the reverse complement.
ACTACCGCAGTGCCATATGTCATTAGCAATATATGTTGACACAAAATTTTATAAATACTAAGCTAAAAAGTAAAAGCAATAATTTTTTTCTGAATCCGGTAGATATGTATTAAATACGTTAATGATATTGAGATTGCAGTTTGTAATTTTTTTCTGTCCACACAAGTTAAATATAATAATGATTCCATCTTTCTTTGCATACGATTATGTTTCCAAATTGAATTCGTAAAATCAACAAAATTTACAAACAAATTTAGTCTATCACTACTTAAAGTTTATATATATTTATTCTACCATATAATAATAATACAGTATTGTAATTTGTTTATTTGTTTATTTCGTAATAGTTATCAGCTAGTTATATATAACTATTGTAAATCACATGTTTATTTCTATTAAAAAGAAAAAAATTTACATACATGTCTAATAACGTGGATTTATTTCCAATACAAACCGCGAAAATGAGGTCATTTATAATAATTTCCCTATTTTTCGTTTAAAATGAGGGTATACTAAGTAGCAAACCTCATTTATTTCTCAAAAATAAATATTTTAAGTATCTTTTATTTTGAGATAAGTATGGGAAAGGGATTATGTTTATGTAAAATAACTTAAATGAGCACTCGAATGGATTTACTGTGCAAATAGTGGCTTTTGGTGAAGTGAGATTACGTCTTTCTTCTGCTGCATATGAGACAAGGTTTTCCATCCTATGTTTCCTCTTCCTCGTGCACGTGCAACGTTACTATTTCCTATAAAAATTCTTTTTGTTTCCTTCATCATCGTATCAAAATTTTTCCCTACGAGTTGAAGAAGTATAGTGCAAACCCGGAGTAGCCAAAAAAAAAAAACGGCTAAGTCAGGTAAAAGATATTATGACAGAGAGGCGGAGTTCAAAGCAAAGTTTATGGTCTAAAATTGTTGTAGATAACTCAACCATGAAAATTTCTATGGAAAATGTTCAATTAAGGAAGAAGTGTCGTCTGGGGTTTCAAAATGGGCTTGCATGGCGGAAAGGAGGTTGATCTGAGTGGTAGGATTGGAAGAATTCCAGATTCCGAATAGCTTTCTCGTGGCGTTGGAAACTATTTCTCTTATTTGATGTTTAGTTGAGAAGTTTTGATGAGTTTTATTGTTTGTTTGGTTTAGGTGTTTCTGTTGTCGCCACAAATTTGTCTATTATTACTTCTTATATATGTTGTCAAATTTTGTGTGTTGTATATGTGTGATCTTCTGTTTATTAGTCTATATCAAAGAGACTAGAGGAAGAGGTCCAAAAAATGAAGCTAAAAAGTGGCACATAAAGCTTTGTACGTGATCAAGAGGGCCACCAAGCTTTGAACTCAACTTATCCAACCTAGCTCAATTTGTAAAGATTTGAAGAGGCTATCCAAAAAGGCTGATCTAAAGAAAGTGGATCCGTAGATGACTAAGATGGAAGGTCAAAGTAGAGATAGTACCTGGTGGAAGGCTTTGAATCAATACCAAAGGCGTGTGCAAATTAAATATCTCATTAACTTAACTAAAGAAATTAAATAATCCCGTTTAAAAGCCTTTAATAATCTCAGTTAACTGAAAGAGTGAGTTTTGGGTTGATATCGAAAATGAGGGGTAAAAAAAACTTCATGGATGACCCTCTTCTTCCTCTCTTTAGAACCCTAAATTCCTAATTCAATTTTGAGTCCATCCTTCCTCTATTTTTTCCTTTCAGTTTTATTCTTTAATTTGTATTGAGTTGAGATCGAATTGATTTCCCAAATCCAATTTATCATTGGAGTTTAAGAAAAATTTGAGAATATTGGGGGAATTTATCAAGCGTTTTGAAGAAAGTCAAAATCTCATCTTTGTAATATTACACCCGATCCAACAAAATTCAAAATCGCAATTAGAATAGTATTATTGCTTTGTCTGAGTGAACACAAAGTATTATTGGTTTGGGGGAAATTAAAATCTCATCTTTGTAATATTATTGCTCGGTGTATACGATTGGAAGAAGTACACTTCTTCTCTCTTAGAAACAATTTGGAATTTTAATTATTTAGGTGAAGAAATCGAGTTAGGAAATAATCGATTTAGAGAGAAAGATAGAAGTGAGAGGGTAACGAAACGATGTGTTTTAGTTAACTGAGTTTATTAACAGACTTTTAACAGGGTTAATTAGTTCCATTAATTAAATTAACAAAATGTTCAATTTACCGACTCAACACAAAATTTCATTTTCAAAAAAAAATTAACAATAAATTGAAGATTTAATCAATTACATCTGGAATTCAATAAAAAACCAATAATTTTTGATAAAAGTAATTTTTAATTGACAGGTTTCTCTATATAAACCTAAAAAAAAAGCTTGAAGATTTATGTAGGACAATTTATTTATGAGCGTAAACCTAATTGATGTCTCTTTTCTTCATAGGAAAACAAGAATTAGAAGATGATTAAGGACGATTAGAGGGAAACAAGAGGAAAACAAGTATGCAATTTGTTTTTTTTTGTATCATATTTTTGTATGTTAACGTTTTTTTTTTCTGTTTTTTTTTTTTTTTTGACAACGATAGATAAATAGCACAAACAACCACTCACTAGCTCGACTATCTACCTCGTCTAGCCAAAGCATCTACTTTGTGATTTAGCTGTCTGGGATAACTGATAGGATGCAGGAAGAGAACCGTAGCTGAAGCCTGTAGAACTCCTCCTGGTATGGTATGAACGCCGGCCACTCCTCTGGGTGCTGTAGTATAGCTGCAACTGTCACACAGTCCGTCGAGATCTCTACTTCATGGATATGTACCTCCACTAATGCTCCCAAGACCCATAATACTGCTTCGATCTCCGCGTGAAGTACCGATAAACATCTATGAATCCGGGTAGAACTTGACCATATTCCCTCCACCGAATCTGGAAAGCAAATCCAACCGACCCCCGTGTGGAGATCCGTATCTTTCCAGGACGCGTCCACGTAACATTTGTAGCCCGTGAAACTAAGATTGGCTGTGGTTGGGTATATGAAAGGTGACTTATGCACCTCGAGATGGGATACCTTAAGCTCCCGTGGAGCTAGCATATCCTGGCGGGCCAGAGACCACTCTTTGTACTCTGTTGTAGCCCTATCCACTATAATTCTAGGATCTAGGTCAACCTGCGTAAAGCAAAACCCATTCTTCGCTTTCCAAATCTGCCAAATAAGCCATGGGAAGCATCCAAACTCAGCGTGTCGTTTCACACCTGCCATCAGAAAATCTAAGATGGACCATACTGATTCACCCGGGAAGACACCCTGGGGGCTAGGTATAGGCGATAAAGCCCATACTTGAACTGCAGGTGGACATTCAAATATTACATGGTATATGGACTCCATTTCTGCACCACATCTCATACACCTAGTATCCTGTCCAAAACCCCGTTTTGTTAAATTTTGATATACAGCTGTACATCCTGACAACATCTGCCAAATAAAATGTTGCAGCTTTTTGGGGCAATCTAACTGCCAACAATTCCTATATAAAGTCTCAAAAGAAGGACCATACTGTTTCTTGTCTGTTTCTTTTATTTTGCTAGCCAATTGATAGCCTGACTTTACTGTATATCTACCGGATATTGTGTGATGCCATCCCCAATAGTCTTTCCTCTGACAACGCGATAATCTTATTGCCAGAATCAGTCTCACATCCGCTTCTCCAAAATACTGACAGATCAGCACCTCATTCCACTGACCCGTACGGTGGTCTATAAATTGGTCTACTGTCAGATCTGGATATATATGTACCTCTGATCGTATTGCTGCCCTTGGGGTAACATCTGGTAACCAGTGGTCTTCCCAGACCTTAATTTGTTTACCATCCCCTGGTCTCCTAATTAACCCTTGCGCCAGTAAAGGTCGTGCTGACATAGTACTCCGCCAGCCAAACGACACAGATCCACTCATATTAGCATCCATGACACATGTATCCTTGTAATACTTTCCCTTCCAAACTCTCGCCAACAAGGAGTCTGGGAATTCCAGTAGTCTCCAAACTTGTTTAGCGAGAAGGCTGAATTAAAGTCCTCTAATATGCGAAAACCCAACCCACCCTCAGATTTTGGACCACATATCTCTGCCCATTTTTTCCAATGTAATCCTCCAGTTGAGCCCGAATTGGACCACCAAAATTTAGCAATGGCTGCCTGAACCTTTTTAATGACACCTTTCGATAGCCTATAGCAACTCATTACATATGTTGGTAATTCTGTCAAAATAGACTTAATCAACACCTCTTTCCCTGCTTTAGATAAAAATCTATTAGACCACGTATCTACCCGTGCCTGCAGCTTTTCAGCGACAAAAGCAAATATCTTCGCTCTAGACTCACCGGCAACCTCCGGCAACCCAAGGTACTGTCCAAAACCACTGACTTTCCTAATCCCCATGATTTGTTGGATTTCTGCTTGCACTTCCAGCCCAACATGTTTACCAAATTGTATTGATGACTTATCAAAATTAATTTTCTGTCCCGACATCCGTTCATACTCATCTAGTATCTGAAGGATGTAAGTTGCCTCTGCTCTACTTGCTTGACAGAAAAATAGTGTGTCGTCCGCAAAAAGAAGATGCGAGATCGACGGGCTAGCTCTCCCTACCTGTATCCCAGATATGGTTTTTTCATGACCTGCCTTATTCAACTTAGCAATAAGAACCTCCGTGCATAAAATAAAGAAGTACGGAGATAACGGGTCCCATTGCCGCAAACCTCGCGCAGGAATGATACGCCCTCCTGGGGTCCCATTAATTATGATCGAATACTCAACACTCGTGAGACACCACATAATACACTGTATCCACTTATCACAGAACCCCAAATTTTTCATTACTTTGGCTAAGAAATCCCATTCCACTCTATCATACGCTATGCTCATATCCGTCTTTATGGCCATGAACTTGCTACTAATCGACTTATGCGTTCTCAACGCATGTACCATTTCTTGGGTGATTAAGATATTATCTGATATTAACCTCCCTGCTACAAAGGCTGACTGTGTCTCCGATACAATTTTTGGTAAGATTCGCTTTAGCCGTAATCCTAATATTTTTGATACCAATTTATATACTACGTTACACAAGCTAATTGGTCTAAATTCAGACATCTTTGTCGGACGGGACACCTTAGGTATGAGACAAATGTTTGTCTTATTTAGGGACCTATCAAAATATCCTGTCTTAAGGAAATTATCAATCAGCGATATAAGATCCTTCTTAACCAATTCCCAAGATGACTGAAAGAACATAGCCGTCATTCCGTCCGGACCCGGTGCCTTATCCGGGTCCATCTGAAACAAGGCAGCATGGACTCCTCTTCATTAATAGGCCGCATCAGGACATGATTATCCATATCTGTAACCTTACACTCTAGCACATTATCAGATCCCTGACGTGCTCCATTGCTAGAAAAAAGTTCCTGGAAATAAGATTCCGCCTCGTTTAGAATTGCATCTTCTTCCTCGACCCATAGGCCAGCTTCATCTATTAAACCAGTTATCCTATTCCATGCTCGCCTCTGCCGCACCACCGCATGGAAAAACTTCGTATTTTCGTCCCCCTCTTTTAGCCATTTATTTCTACTTTTCTGTTTCCAGTAAAGCTCCTCTTCTAAGTAAGCCGACTTAAGCTTTGCATTAGCTTCACTTAAAGCCTCCAAATCAACCCTAGTACTAGCGTTCTGAGTTTCCACTACCTCCTTCCAATGATCAATTTCCTGTCTCCCCGACTTAAAATTTTCGTATCTCCAGTGCGAAATTTCTTTCCGACAAAACCGGATTTTTCCAGCCAATGAGGATTGTGACTCAATTCTAGTCTCACTCCTTCTCCAACTACGTTCTATGATATCCCTAAATCCCTTCTTTCCTAACCACCTTTTATCAAAACAAAAAGTTTTAGCCTTGACATTACTTATCTGATCTTGACAGCTAACTAAAATTGGTCGATGATCCGATCCTATCATATCCATGTAGGTGATTTCCGATTTTGTGAATAACTCATGCCAATCAGCATTTCCGAAAGCTTTATCCAGGACACATCGCACAATCCCATTACTGCGAACCCCTCTCCAAGACCAGCTATTTCCAATCTTCGGAAATTCCATCAAACCGCAATCTCTCAACATTTGATTAAACGGAACAAAGGAGTTATAACTTCTCATAATGCCTCCTTGTTTTTCCTGATTTCCGGAAATTTCATTAAAATCTCCACTTATTATCCATGGGCCTGAACGTGTAATACCTATCCGTGTCAGTCGTTCCCAAACATATGGTCTCTTCCATTGAAGAGGTTCACCATAAAAAAAAGTGACATAGGCTCTAATTCCCAACAAATCAACTGATAAATCTATCATATTTTTATCCTTATAGTTGATTGTGATATTATAATTATCATGAAACATTAGGGCTAAGCCTCCGCTAAGACCCAATAGTTCCACTGTTAATAATTTATTATAGCCCAAGTGTTGTTGGACTTTTACCAGAAAATTCTCTTTATTTTTAGTTTCAGACAAAAATAAAAAATCTGGTTTTAATTCTCTCCAAATATCTCAAAGATAATTAATTGTAACTTTATTTCCTAAGCCTTGGCAATTCCAACACAGAAATTTTAAATTCATAAACAATAAACATTTAAGGAGCCTTGGGTTTGCTCTTACAATTAACCCTTTTTGGGTTTGGTGAAATTAGGCCCACTAAAGCTAATTTCCTAGTACTAGTTCCCCTAAGTGGAGTTACAATTCGGCCCACTTGCTTATTAAGGCCCAATGATGCTTTTACATCTTTAGCTTCCCTATAACTCTGTAATTTGGCAGCCATATCCTCATTTTCTTGGACCCGTTCTTCCTCGGACTGAGTACCTCTTCTCGTCATGACCGCCTCTAGTGCTAATGCTTCTAACACCTCATCAGTCATCAAATTTTCAGTCTCATTATCACCACTGTCTTCATGAACCACGTTTTCCACTTGTTCTAGCTCCTCATCGGCCTCATCTAGGTCATCTACATCATCCATCATATCCAACAACGGCTGCCTCTCACCTTCCGTTATTAAGGCCATTTCCTTTTCTGTCACATATGCCCCCTCTTGGTGCTTTGTGTCAGTCCCATTATCTTTCTGAAAAAGAGGACGTCGGACCTTTTTGGCCGACGCCGTCTCCTCTGCCACTTCAGCCACGTGAACCTGCATATCATACAGAACATGATAGGACATTAATCCACATATAGCCATATCATACACTCTCAAATATACACATACCTGTGCTGTTTTCACCAATTCTGGCTGTGTAGCTACATTACCACGACCTCTCTTGTTTCTGTCTCCTTTATCCTTACCTATTAAAGATTTGGAGTATGAACTTTTCCCTTTACCAGCCCCTATAACGACCCCCTTGTAGGATCTATTCTTTTCCCCACCTAAAACCTTCTTAGTATTATCATTTAATTGGTTTTGAGGCTCAGACTTATTCTTATAACAACTGGCAGCCCCATGAGTCATCCGATAGCATAAACTACAGAAGCCTACCAACCTCCTATACTCAAACATTATTTTTGACTCACAGGCCTTCTTCAAATTCTAGAATTGAAGAAAAAACAGAGGCTTTGAACAAGCTAGTTTGATTAACACTTGACCTTTCAAGACATCGAGACTAATAACAATACCCAATGAGGTCGCGACTAACCTGTAGACTTCCTCTACCTTATACTCAAAGGGTATTCCAGTAATTCTAATCCATAATCTAATGGTGTTTGGATGATCCGCATCCGCCAATGGTCTCCATGGGGCGTATGTGACCATCCACCCATCAAAATTTATCGCCCCATTATCTAAAACCATATTCATATCATCTTCAGTTTGGAACTCAAACTGAAAGCGACCGTTTCCTAAATTTAGACCTCGGACTCTACCCACTAAACCCCAAAACTGTGGCATCCTAAAAATGAAAGTGTCCACACTTTGCATTAGTGGATTTAGGCACCTCCCCATCAGCACTTTCGAACTTCTGGCCAACAAAGCCGAGTTTTCGATCTTAGGTATTTTTATCTTTAAGACCCTAGGTGGTGACTTTGAAGACATTACCTTCTTAGCTAGGTTCAATTGCGACATAGTTAATCCAACAATATCACGTAAGTCTAAAAATATTTTGCTGAAAATTTCCTTGGAACTACTTGTGCCTACGACATAGACTCTGGTCAGCATTAAATAGATTTTGAGGTACATTCTAATCCTGTAATTCCAGCTAGGTTCCATCCCCCAATTACTCCTACCTTTTAGGGCTCTTATCCGCATAAACAGAGTTTCAAATTCAAATTGAAAAATAACAAAACTCCCTTAAAAATCTGATCTCTATGAAGAATAAAATTTCGAAAAACCTACTCTTATCCTCATAAACAGAAACGATCCCAATCTAATCGATTAAACCACTGCAGTTTTCTTAATATCAAAATATTCGATGTTAAAATTACCTTTGCCTTAAACCGACATAGAAGTGAACTGTGGAGTCTTTCTCCCGTCCTCTCTTCCCTCTGTAATTCTGGAATTTTCAAGTTGACACCTCGCAAGCACAAACCATACAGATTCCACATACGATCAATTGCCAGTTATATAGTGTGTGAATTAAATAGAAGGCTGCTACTTCCCTACTCCCTACAGTTTTACCCATAATAGCCTCTTGATCGTGTGGTATAAACATATCATCAGCCCCACGACCTCTATAATTGTTTGAGAAAAGAACATGATCTTTTGAAAAATCCTATTCTTTTCCTCATACCAACAAAAGACGATTCCCGTTCAATCGATTAAACCATTGCACTTTTTTAATAACCAATTGATCGAAGTTAATTGTATATTTACCTCCATCCATCTTAAGAGTGAAACGTGGAGTCTTTCTCCCATCACCTCTTCCCTCTGTTCTTCTGGAATTCTCTCCATTACCATCTCACAAAGACAAGCCAGACAAAAGCCACATACGATCAATTGACCTTTATGTAATGTGCATTTTACAACACAAGATACTACTACCCTGCGCAATACAATTCGACCCCATATCAACTTCATAATCATTTGATATAAACAGATCAACCGCCCATAACCTCTATGTTACCACAACCAGGACATGCATTACTCTTTACATTATCCTTAAATTGACTATGATTCATCATGACCTGGCGTATTCTGGTCATATCTCTCCAGCTACATCCACCCACTCTCCTCACAATAACAATCTCCTAATCGAAGAAATCTAACCAGAAAAATGTTCCCAATATTCTTAATCAAGATTTTCACCCTCGCTAAATCCCACTCCTGCCAAGAAACGGGATTCAAACTTCTCCCTAATATACAAATCGCCTTTTTAATCAGACGAAATGACCATTCTTGCTTAATAATCCACCTATCGCTATAGATCATCTTGTGGGTATCGGTTCTGATAGTAATGTCATCAGAACACGATACCCTAATCTCCAACCACTCATATCCGTATACGCAAAACCATCGACCAAATTCCCAATTACGAAACCCCCAACTTTAAACCCAGAAAATGAAACTCCATAACGACTTACCTTTGCCTGATTGCCCTCTGTAACATGTCGGAGGTTAAGACGCCGAGAAGCCCTTTCTCCGATCTGTCATTGGACCGAGGGAACGTCCCCCCAAACGTAACCCTACCTCACTTTCTCCCTTCACCACTGCAGAATCGACACTTCTAATGTTACCCTTCCTAACTCATTTGCTCTCCTCTACTCCCCGTCACCCTAAAGACCTAAAGACAGCGTCGGAAGACACCGACACCGACCACCAGAAACTCTCGTCGTTTTCTTCTTCTTATGTTTTACTTTTTGGTGTTTACTTGTTATCTAATGTAATGAAAATAATATTGTATAATAAAAGCCAAATATTTATACAAAAAAAAAAGATTTCCAATATATTTTAATTGATTATATATAATACTAGATTAAATTAAATAAATTAAAATGATGGAAATGTGGTTTAATATATTTAATTTTAATAACAAATCTAAGTGACTAATTTAAATAGCAATATAAAAAAACAAATCATATTAGAAAATGCTCCGAATAACATTATTTAATAACAAAACTAAACACTAATGTAAAATGTATAATTGTAGATGGAATTGTGCTATTGAATAATAAAATATAATAGCAACTCCAAAATCCGCTATCTAAAGTGATAGAGCTATTAATCATGGGTAATGATAGAGCGTTTTAAATAAAGGCGATTATAACTTTTTGCAGCGCTATTAAACCCGTTTTTCTTGTAGCATATAAATCAAAAATTAAAGTAAACGAGTTCAAGTTATATGATTGCTAACGTGAAAAAAGCATACCTTGGTTTGGTGAAGATAGAAGGTGACGATAGTGAAGCTTCGTGAGATTTGGGAGTGTTGATAAGGATTGTTAATAGTTAAAAATTCCAGACCGGAAGATGTTGTTTGAAACCGTATGGAACTAGTTTTTGGTGGGAAAGTACAATTATCGTACGGTTGACAACATAAAATAAAAAGCCAGATACAGACAAATTAAGACGACTTATACGATAATGAACGTAATGTTCAAATGGTGCGCGACCCAATTCTCTCGAGCACTAAGACTATCCCCAATGTTAAAGAATCCTAATGAGCTTCTTCACATATTTTTATTGAAATATAATGAATTTTGTTAAATTAAGAACTCTATTAACTTTTTTGAGTTCCAATGGTGTTCACACAGATAGTTCTTACAAAAAAGCTTTCATAATGTAAAGTGAATTAATTGTGCATATGCATAAGAACACCATACGGCAGTTGCATGTCATCGTGCACTTATATCACCAAATCCAAAATAACAATGGAAGTAAGTGTCTTTCTGTAAAACGTTTTGTTCGAATAGTCAGCCTTTAGCAAAAAATAGTTATAGGATTACCACAAGCACACGATTGAGAGGTAACTTGTAATAAGCTGCAAGAGGTCCACACTGACCATGAGGAGAAGCAAGTTACTAACATAATCAACCAAAGCTAGAAGCTACATCGTGGATAAAAGTAGGTAAAAATACAGCTAATTTTCATTGGAATAGTAGGTCATTGATAAACAAATGATTTGATGATCATACATCTAAAATTTCATGAATCATTTGGATACATCTACTTTTCTGCACAATCTTGTTCTTAGAATTTCATATATGCCTAGATGTCATAATCGACACAAATGTTGTCAAATATTAAGAATAGGAGAAGCACATTACTGATTCACCACTTAAGTTCATGTAGGTTTGTGGCTTTGCTAGGATAACAGGAATATCGCCACACCGAAACCTGAGAGGAGACAATACAAAACCAGAAGCTCTTAGTTCAACATCAAAGCCTTACAACAGAACGAAAAAAATGTCATGTTACTTCATACCTTGTCCATTATGGCCTTGAAATTTACCAGGTTCATATGAATCCCCACTGACTTAGCAAAAACATCAATCATTTCGAACCCAATCTGCAGCATATCCAAACAGAGCAGACATCTAAGATATCTGAAAATCATCACAACCAGATGAACTGCATTATCAATGAAAACCGTTGGGTACATTGTGTCTAGTCCCTTTGTATTATCGCTTGGATTGCCCAAACCAATAAACGCTTTTGCAAAAGTTGTTAACTGCATTTAATTTCACCACCCCAAACGTTACAATTTGGCAAAACAGGATCTCTTTGAGGCCCAATTTTTGTCAGCCTCTTAAAGCTTCTTTAAATTAATGAAACTTCAACCAAAAAAAAAATTAGACTTTACTTAGAGACCATGACTGAAAATTGTAAGAGATGAATGATAATTATGAATTAAAGGTAATGTACATATATATAATAGAAGAATAAGGTATTTGGTAACAAATGAATCCGAATTGGTTTAATCTTTTTAAGAAAATTGTTTGTAACTAATACAATATTGCTTAATTATATCCACCTTATATGTTTAATGTAGTTATTTTTGGGTATTTTATTATAAGAAAAAATGAGGATATAATTTTGACAGTAATAACGATTTAAAAATAATCAATTTTTTTTTTGACAACGCAATAATAATCATTCAGAATCATAAATGACATTTTATAGATTCCTTAATATAGCTCGATTATATTATTGTATTAAATGTACATTGTTTACCATACAAATGGATTCCATTTTAATATAAAACAATAAAAAGGTACTGTATAAAAATAGAACACACTTAATGAACATTATTTTTTCCTAATAAATTTTATGTAATCGAATATGATTTTTTATGATAAAATTTCCGCAACTAATACACTAAATTCCATAAGTGAACTGATTTATTTATTGTTTGCTCTCAAAGCATATATTTACCA
>JAKUCM010000068.1:0-53763 GCA_023374145.1 Lepidium sativum | reverse complement strand
ATATCAAAAACCAAATGCCAAGTCAGTGTCAAAAACCAAATGCCAAGTCATTATCTGGAAACTCAGTCAAATTTATGATTAAACTCGTTCATTTAATAACAAGAATACAGAATTACTTGAATGTAATTCAAATGCAATTCACAATTCACAATTTTATACTGCTCAATTCACAAATGATAATAACACTGCAACTCACAATTCTATAAATGCAACTCACAACATTCGAACAATGATGTCTCAGGTAAAAACATTCACTACTATCCTATATCAGAAAAACATTCACTATTATCCTATAAATCATATACATGCAAGGATAATAGTGAATGTTATATAAATCATATGATATATAAATATATAAATCTATAAATCATATGATATATAAATCTATATCAGAAAATCAGAAGAATATCTAAATCTTAAAAATAAACACAGAAAACCTAAGAGTTAGCTAAAAAGTTCCACAATCCACAAGCTCCGTAAAACCCTCAACCGAAACTCATCAATAAACATTAAGAGAAAATCGGGTCAAAGACGAGAACATTAGTTCATAAACAAAGCAAACAAAGAGCTGATCCAAAAAGCATGCAAGGAACCGATCAAAGTAAAAAATTAGTTCATCAAAAAGAGGAGAAACAGCATGCAAGGAACCGAATTAGTTCATAAACAACAACGATAATGAGTTCATAAAAATTAGTTCATAAACAAAAAGGAGAAACAAAGTAAACAACAACGATAACTTCGAAGATCAAACAACATGCAAGGAACCGATAAAACAACATGCAAGGAACCGATAAAACAACATGCAAACAAAGAACCGATCAAATAGCAAATAACAAACAAGGAACCGATCTAACAGATCTCTAGCAGATCGAGAAAAATTTCGCAAAAACATCGAGAAAAAATCGCAGAGGCGAAAATCATCGAGTACACACCGAAGAAAAAGCGAGTACTGAGTGAGTAACTACGTACCTTACAGTCGGCGGTGTCGGCGGTGATGTGAGCGGCTTGAAATCGGAGCCAAAACCGGAGCCGGGAAGGAGAAACGATTTCGCCGAAATCGCTTAGGGTTTGCGAGTCGGCGAGGGTGGAGAAAAAAATTAGGTTTGGCACTTATATACCTGTACTCTCCGGTTTACCGAATGGTTACCAGTGAACCGAACCGAACCAACCGTAAACCGAATTTAATTTTAATTTGTAGCCGATCGGTTTAAAGACACGAACCGAATAAGAACCGAAAACCGAACTAATCGGTTCGGTCGGTTCGGTTTATTCGGTTCGGTCATAATGCCCAGGCCTAGTAATGTTTATCCACGAGACTCGTAAAGCAGAAATATTTGACTAAAATGGAATTCTCTTGCATTATTACCTAAAATCTCTTCTTCCATTTAGTCTTTCATGCAAATTTGCCCCAAAAAAGTCGTACTTCCAAATCATGGCTTTGTAACTCACCGCTACATAAACTTATTACTGTTTAAATAATGATTGAAAATGAATAAATAAATTTTTTTTGGTGTTATGCCCACTCGAATAATAGTCAAAAAAAAAAAAAAAAAGGTTTGTACATTAATGATGCAATATTTATCAGATCTAACTTTTTTAATCAGTTGGATCAAGAATACACAATTCATAGTCAATTGTTAAAATTTTACAATTTTTAACTGTATCATTTTGAACAAACACAATTATTTAGAATTAAATTTATATAACTAAAACAACATAAATAACATTCAACCGTTTAACTAAAATATTTTTTCGTCTCAAACTTTTAGAGATTGTAAACATAATTGTCTAATTATTTTTACTGAGGCAATTATCATTTAAATAAATAAATGGAACAAATCTTGGTATGATATCTAAATTATATTGTAAGATATCTAGAAAATTACTTCTTTAATTTGTTTACAGGTGTAGTAGTCAATGGTAAATCTCTATTTTTAGTCCTATTAACAAAGTATAGGACTAAACTGGAAAAAAAAATCTATTTTTAAAGAACCCATAACAAGAAAGTTTCAATATCTACAACATAGAGTATGAAATAAAAATTGAAAACTTTATTCCATTAAGATTTCCAAAAAAAAATCGTTTTGTAGATCCAGAGTATATAACAGAATTTCACGAAAAAGTGTAGAGAATTGAGCAAATGTGAACTCTTTTGACGTCTTTCTCATAATTTGTCTCGGGACGTTCACACGCACTAGTCGTCTCTCTCTCTTACGAGGACTGTTCAGTCATTTGTAATTTCTTTTGCCAAATCAAATCTGAGAGTTCTTGTTTCTTTTAACCGCTCTCTTCTTCTTCTTCTCCACAGAGTTTGGCTGATTGAGCTCAAAAAGCTGAACGGAAACAATGGTGATTTCCGGACGGAGAACCGTCTGGGATCGTGTGATTGAGCTGACGAAAACGGCTCAGGAAAACTCTGTCGATCCTCGTCTTTGGGCTTCTCAGTTATCGTCCAACTTGAGATTCTTCGCCGTCGAGCTTCCTTCCACGGAGCTTGCTGAGGTTCTCGTTTCGTACATTTGTTGGGATAATAACGTTCCTATTCTCTGGAAATTCCTTGATAGAGCAATCTCTTTGAAGCTTGTTTCTCCTCTCGTTGTTCTGGCTCTGCTCTCTGACCGGTACTTTTTATTGTACTTGTTTTTGTTTATTTATTTATTCTCTTCGCATTGTTATCCTGAAATCTAGGGTTCTATGGACTGATGATTTTCTATTGAGATTTCTCATAAGTTTGGTGATTTGGAGGTTTGGAAATTTTTATGATATTGTGATGGATCTTTGATTTGGTTTCTTTAGTTGATGAGGGTTCTTAAGTGGTAAACCGTTTTATCTTATTGTATGTTGTTCATGTTTTTGTGGTTGTTGGGTTTTTGCAGAGTTGTTCCAAACCGGTCTACGCAACTAGCTGCTTATAGGATTTACCTCGAGCTTCTCAAGAGATATATGTTCACTATTAAAGATCATATTACTGGACCTCACTACGAGAAGTGAGTTTCTTTCATACTTCTCACTACTGTTTCATTTAGATGGTTGGCTCTGTTGGTTAAAGTTCACCATTTTTCTTATATGAGGCTTGTTCGTAAACGTATTAAGAGTCCTTTGACATGGAAGCTACATGCTTGAATGTTTGTTTCCGTGAACATTGTTTAAGTTCAGCTTGTTACTCACAAGAAGTAGAACAGAGAATACAATATACTTTTTTTTGGTATTTTAGTTACATTAGCACGATTGTTTTCTTAGAAATTTATGATCCTTTTTATTTGTACAGCGACATGAATTCCATATCCAACATTCTTCGTCTTTCAGAGTTATTCGATCTGAAAACAAGCAAACCTGGTGTCCTTATAGTAGAATTTGTCTTTAAGATGGTGACACAACTGGTAGATGCATCCTTAAGCGATGAAGGTTTACTAGAGCTAAACCAAGACTCCAGCTCCCAGTGGCTAATCAAGTCTAAAGAAATGGAAATTGAGGCTCCTGACAGGTATAATGGAAAGAGCGGATCTCTCAAAAAGTTACAGACATCAAATACCATCATGGCTATCGAGATGATTGCGGAATTCCTCAGAAATACAATGATATCCAGATTGCTTTACTTGATTACTTTCAACAGGTATGCATAATTGTTAGTCCGATATCATATCTACAATCCTCCTGCTATGTTGAAGATTGATTAAGTTTTGAAGCATGAGACTAGAGCTTTTGTTTTTTATGGGGTCATCATCTTTTTTATTTTCTTTTTTTTTTTTGCATTGGCAGTGCTGATTCATATACATGAGTTTTGACTTTTGACAAGCTTTTTATTTGTCCTGAACGGTTTTACTTATAACTCTTTTCTATCAAATTCTTTTTAGGGCTTCAAATTGGCATGAATTTGTCCGGAAAATGCAGCTACTTGGAGAAAATTCATCGGCCTTAAAACAATCAAAAGTGCTAAGCTCTGCAGATCTATTGCACTTAATTTCAGATAGACGGTTTGGGTATTCTTATGATAGCAAAGTAACTTCATTACGGGAATCAAATGCAATTGTGGATTTTGGGTCTCTTGCTTCTTTTGCTGGCTTATGCCATGGCGCAAGTCTCTCTTCACTTTGGCTTCCTCTTGATCTGGTATTTGAAGATGCTATGGATGGATATCAAGTAAACCCAACTAGTGCGATTGAAATTATTACCGGTAATTTGCAGACTCTATCTTCTTTCACTTCTCCTTTAACCATGGATGAGGAGGAGATATCACAAATATATTATAAAATGACTCAAGAAAATCAAATTTTCAGGTCTAGCTAAAACACTTAAAGAAATTAATGGGAGCACTTGGCATGACACCTTCTTAGGTCTTTGGATAGCAGCTCTCCGACTTGTTCAAAGGGTTAGACTAATCTTTCATTTTATTCTGATATCCCTACAGAAAAGCGCTTTTGCTCTTGCTAGGAAGTTTTACTTACACTGTTTTCATACTTGCAATTGCAGAGGACCTTTTTTACTATCTTTCACTTGAGTTAACTAGCCTAGACTGAAAGATGCATTATTTCGTTTTTAGTTTGTCATCCATGAGAAGTTTCAAGTGGCTGGTCTAATTTTTCTTTTATTATTTTCTAGGAAAGGGATCCTATTGAGGGACCTGTTCCTCGACTGGATACAAGGTTGTGCATGTCATTATGTATTGTGCCTCTTGTGGTTGCAAGCCTTATTGAAGAGGGGAAGCATGTATTTATCATGGAAAAGCTGCGAGATGATCTTATTACAAGTTTGCAGGCGCTGGGTGAATTCCCTGGGTTGCTCGCTCCTCCCCAGTGCGTTGTTTCTGCAGCTAACAAGGCTGCTACAAAGGCAATCTTATTTTTGTCTGGTGGCAATGTTGGAAAGTCATGTTCTGATGCCATAAACATGAAGGACATGCCTATCAACTGCTGTAAGTTAATGTTAATTCTTCTCTGTTAAATTGAAATAAAACCAAATTGTTACTCTTTGTATCCTTCATGATCAATGCCTTTTGATTTCGTCATTTGTTGATGTTACGGGTCTCTTTCTTCTTCAACATATTTTATGTACATGTTGTAGTTGGAAACATGCGCCACTTGATAGTGGAGGCTTGTATTGCAAGAAACGTACTGGATACCTCAGCTTATACGTGGTCTGGCTATGTTAATGGCCGAATTAACCAAATACTTCAGCCGAATGAATTACCCTGCTGGTCGTCATTTGTGAAAGGGGCCCCACTAAACGCTGCGATGGTGAATGCATTAGTTTTAGTTCCTGCTTCAAGGTAGAATGACTTGCTATTTTCTTTTTGTTTTTTCTTGCTCAAGTAGCTGTACACTGCTTCATCCACATACCCTCGAAATAATAATTAGTTGTAGTTTATAAAACATTAAAAATTCGCAGGAGCCTAGTTATAATTATAACCTAAGGAAACTACTATGAGTAGAGTGGTTGCATTCGAGTTTGACTTAAGTTCTGCCTCTTCTTCAGTTATTCCTTTTTGTTTCTTAGCCAGGTAATGCTCTTTTTTTAATTTACCGAGAGTAAAGCAACTGAATTTTAAGCTCATCGATTTGATGGAAGCTTAGCAGAGCTCGAGAAACTATATGAGGTTGCAGTCAACGGATTGGATGATGCGAAAATTTCTGCTGCTACAGTTTTTTGTGGGGCATCTCTCACACGGGGTTGGAACATACAGGTTGGCATTACATCCACCAGCAAATATTTGGTTTATTATACATGTTTATTTCATCGGTTATTTCTCAATGTACAGGAACACACTGTTGAATTTCTTACACGATTACTATCCCCACCCGTTCCAGCAGATTACTCGGGGGCTGAGAGTCATTTGATTGGTTATGCTTGCATGCTGAATGTCGTAATTGTTGGTATAGGATCTGTTGACAGCATTCAGATTTTCTCTTTACATGGGATGGTATGTAAAATTATGCTTCCAAGATTCTTAAACATGACTTTTAATATGCTACAAGATTTAATATACGATTTTGATGTCTACTTTTAGGTTCCACAACTTGCTTGCTCACTAATGCCAATCTGTGAAGAGTTTGGATCTCACACCCCTAGTGTTTCATGGACTCTTCCTTCTGGAGAAAAGATATCAGCCTATTCTATTTTCTCAAATGCTTTCACTCTTCTTTTAAAGCTTTGGAGATTCAATCATCCTCCTATTGAGCATGGAGTAGGAGATGTGCCGACAGTTGGCTCCCAACTCACACCCGAACATCTTCTTTTAGTGCGCAATTCTTATCTTGTTTCAGATAGCCTGAATAGAGATCGAAACAGAAAGAGACTTTCAGAAGTCGCAAGGGCAGCATCTTGCCATCCTGTATTTGTTGACTCGTTCCCTAAGCTAAAAATCTGGTATAGGCAGCACCAGAGATGTATTGCTGCCACATTATCTGGACTTACGCATGGATCTCCTGTTCACCAAACAGTTGAAGCACTTCTCAACATGATATTCCGAAAGGTGAAAGGCAGTCAGACTTTAAATCCAGTTAATTCGGGCACTAGCAGTTCATCGGGAGCTGCTAGTGAAGATAGCATTCCAAGACCTGAATTTCCTGCTTGGGATATCCTCAAAGCCGTTCCATATGTTGTAGATGCTGCGTTAACAGCTTGTTCTCATGGAAGGCTTTCTCCTCGTGAGTTAGCTACTGGTATGTGTCGCGTGCTTTCTATTATGAATTATAGGATCAGTTTGCATAAATAGGTGACCAGAAAGGAGAGAGAGAGGATTATATCATATGTTTTTCTTACATTAAAGGTGATTTTGTTTTATGTGGTAACAAATGCATTCCTTTCAGGGCTTAAAGACTTAGCAGATTTTCTTCCTGCATCATTAGCAACGATAGTAAGCTATTTCTCGTCTGAGGTAAGTAGAGGTGTTTGGAAGCCAGCATTCATGAACGGCGTGGATTGGCCAAGTCCGGCTACAAATCTATCCACTGTTGAGGAATATATAAAGAAAATTCTTGCAACAACAGGTGTTGATATCCCGAGCCTTGCTCCAGGTAAAACGATGCAACATGTTTGAACACCAACTCTGTTTGTTTCCTTACTTCTCTACACAATTTTCTCTCGATATAAGCTTGTCTAGATTTAATGTGTTGAACTTGTCTTATAAACTTATGGTTGATTCTTGCTGTGTAATAGTAGGAGGGTGTTCTCCGACAACACTTCCTTTACCTTTAGCCGCCTTCGTAAGTTTAACTATAACATACAAAATCGACAAAGTCTCAGAGAGGTTTCTCAACCTGGCTGGCCCAGCATTGGAGTGCTTGGCTGCAGGCTGCCCTTGGCCTTGCATGCCCATTGTAGCTTCATTATGGACCCAAAAGGCAAAACGTTGGTTTGACTTCCTTGTTTTCTCTGCCTCTCGGACCGTCTTCCTTCACAACCAAGATGCCGTGATTCAGCTCCTCCGTAACTGCTTCTGTGCTACTCTTGGATTAAATGCTGCCCCCATGTCCAATGATGGTGGCGTTGGAGCCCTTCTTGGACATGGGTTTGGCTCTCATTTCTATGGTGGGATCTCTCCTGTGGCACCAGGGATTCTATATCTCCGTATGTATCGTGCTCTTAGAGATACTGTCTCTGTAACGGAAGAGATTCTCTCTCTCCTAATTCATTCGGTGGAGGATATAGCCTATAACAGGCTCTCAAAGGAAACACTGAAAAGGCTGAAGACAGTGAAGAATGGAGCAAGATACGGCCAAAGTTCGCTGGCAACAGCAATGACTCAAGTCAAGCTTGCTGCTTCGCTTAGTGCCTCCTTGGTATGGCTAACTGGTGGCTTAGGTGTGGTCCACCTACTTATCAAAGAAACCATCCCGTCTTGGTTCCTAGCAGTTGACAAGTCAGACCAAGAAGAAGAACCATCAGATTTAGTTGCAGAGCTAAGAGGGCATGCCCTTGCCTACTTTGTGGTCCTATGTGGAGCATTCGCTTGGGGCGTAGACTCGAGATCATCTGCATCAAAGCGCCGCCAAGGAATCTTGGGAAGCCACTTGGAGTTCATCGCGAATGCCTTAGATGGGAAAATATCAGTGGGATGCGCAACAGCAACTTGGCGAACATATATTTCCGGTTTGGGGAGTCTACTGGTAAGCTGCTTGCCATTATGGGTGACAGAGATCGATAAAGAAGTGTTGAAGAGTCTGAGCAATGGACTAAGACAGTGGGGAAAAGACGAGCTGGCGATTTTATTGCTCTCCTTAGGAGGCCTCCAAACGATGGATTATGCAGCTGATTTTATCATTCATTTGCATTCATCATAGCTTGAAAGAGTTTTGTTCTCTCCAGTTTTCAGATAGTTTTTAGTTGCTTTCACTTTGTGTTTAGTGTTTGTTTCCTTATTGTTGGCTTTTCTCTAGCTTTAGTATAGTGTATAGGAAGCTGAAAAACAAACACAGACAAATCTTGTAAAGAAATAAGATGATCTAATGGCAATATAGTTACGTCTTCAATTTGCATTCTGATTATTTTATATTTATAGCATGGACCTCATTGGTCAATGGTACTTCTAGTCTTCTAGATAATATTATAATTTACAATATTGGCTGAAGTGAATGAATCAATTGCTATTCTAGGCCGTTAGATGGAATGCTATTTACTGTTACTGACCGTTAGATGAACCGAGAAATGACTTTCAACACGAGAGCCATTATTAAATACGCCATCAAGAAATCATAGGGTGGAGTTAGGTTCTGTCTCAAGTAACAACTCTCTGATTGATTACTGAACAAAACAAATGTCGGGACCTCAGTGCTGTGAGAACCCGCCGGTACTTAACCCCGTTTCTGGGTCGGGTCATGTTGAGAAGCTTGGTGGGCTCGATGCTTACGTCTCTGGCTCTACGGATTCCAAGCTCTCCGTCCTTCTCGTTTCTGATGTTTTTGGTATTACTTCTTCTTCCTTCTCTAATTCGATGTTATTTGATTTGATTTGATCATACACTGTATTTCTGACTTCAGCTTCGTTTTTGTTCTTCAGGGTATGAAGCACCGAACTTGAGGTATTGCAAGTTCTTCCCTTTTTCATCGATTTTAATGTTGAAGATAGAAAATTTTATACTTTTGTTTGTTGCTTGTAAGGAATTAAACAAAAGTTTTAGGGGGTTATTGGATGGTGATTTTAATGAATTTAGAAATCCTTATAGATTTCTTAGATTTTAAAATCAAATAAACTATATTTCAATGCTTGATAACATATGATTTGAATATGGATTTCAAAATCAATGCTTGAATAACATATGATTTGAATATGGATAGTAAAATCACTATTGAATAACATATTTTACTAGTTTTTTAATTTGGGTATATTTTTCAATTTTTGTTGGCATTTGATGAGATCTGAATGTTTCACTAGAATCATTGTTTGGTTGCACTGTTTGCTCCCACTTTGTTATTTCTAGTTTCTCTTTTACAGCCATTGATGAATGTCTTTACAAAACAAAAGTATTGATGAATATTTATGGAGTGAAAAATCTTGTTTTTCTGTCTAAGGGCACTTGCGGACAAGGTTGCAGCTTCTGGATTTTTTGTTGTGGTTCCTGATTACTTCTGTGGAGATCCTTGTAATCCCTCTAATCAGGACAGACCCCTCACTGTCTGGATCAAAGACCATGGCTGTGTTTGTTCCTCCTCCTTGTCATACCTTTTTTTATCAATTCTCAACTTCGTTTCTAAACATATAGTCGTTTTCACAAGTCTGACTCTGTTAATGTCTCCTTGTTCTGTTGTATTGATAGTTTTCATCTGAATTAATTCATAACTTTCTTTTCTCAGGATAAGGGGTTTGAAGACACCAAACCGGTACTTGAAGCCATAAAGAGCAAAGGTATAACTGCCATTGGAGCCGCAGGGATGTGTTGGGGTGGTAAGTTTATAGTCGTTGGTATACTTTCTTTGTGGGGATGTATCCAAAATTTACCTATGCTGTAGAAAATAAAGCCGAGAAATTGGTGACGCCCTTGTTAGGAAAATATCTTAAAATGTCTAATGGATATTTCTTTGCTCTCTTGTGTTATTGATCTTCAGCAAAAGTAGTTGTGGAACTGTCTAAACATGAGCTTATTCAAGCAGCTGTTTTGCTTCATCCTTCCTTTGTCACGGTTGATGATATCAAGGGTAAGTAACTTTGGTTTCGTCTATATATGATATATGTAGATACTTCTATCTTGATTTGTCACATAAACCGCAAGGAACATTAGTTGTCACGCCTCGCCTAATGCTTTGGAACATGTAGGGATGTAGAGAGTCATCTATAAGATTAGATTAGAATCATTGTGGCTTTCAATTATCTCTAGAAGTTGTTAACGTAGCAACACTTTGATCGATCTGGTTGCTTAAGATTGTACCAATCTTTGATCATTATTAACCTTATCAATTTCACGGTTATTTTGCAGGTGGGAAGGCTCCAATTGCAATATTAGGAGCTGAGATTGATAACATGTCCCCACCAGCACTCTTGAAGCAATTTGAGAAGATTCTTGCTTCCAAACCAGAAGTAAGCTGCTTCTGCAACTCTATAGTTTAATCTCTTGTGACATGGCTGAAAAAGAGAAGAAACTGAACTTTGAACTGAATTTATAGGTGAATAGTTATGTGAAGATACACCCAAAAGTCTCGCACGGTTGGACAGTTAGGTACAATGTCGATGACTCAGAGGCAGTTAAAGCTGCAGAAGAAGCTCACAAAAAGATGCTCGAGTGGTTTGCCACTTACGTCAAATGAATGGAGAAAGAAAGGCTTTTGTCTTATTTGTTCATATATGAAAACTAATAAAATGAGAGAGACAAAGCTAAACTCTTGCTTGGTGTTTCTACTGTATTCCGTTTATAAGCTTTTATATCATGTTATGTGATTGGTATGTGATATCTTCTGTTCAATTTCGATTGTTTTATTACGGCAAAACTTGACTCTAGCAAAATGTTACCAAAATGTTATTTTGATCAAAACCAGTTTCTTCTCTAGTAAATTATAAATATTGTGTATTTACATATAATTCATAGTTTACTCTTACGGTTGTACTAAACCAATTTTGAATTTCTTAGATTTTGTGAATGTAGGGAGGTTATGATATTTCTATTTTATTTTACACTAAAACTTACTCTATTCGTTTCATATTTTGTCTTAAATTTTTTTGTTTCATTTTAGTTGTCATTTTCATTTTCTAATGCATTTTAATATAAAATAACTTCATTTGCCCCTAATTAAATAAATAAAGTATTAAATGATTTGTAATTCTAACAGTCAATAAAAGGCATAATAGAATATTTAACTCTTTTCTTAATATGTGTGAAAAATTGTAAAATGACAACTAATATAAAACAGAGATAATATTATTTAACCTAATCCTTGTAGTGGGAAAAAATCAGATCCTAAAACCAAAGTCTTTACCTATATCATCTACTACCTAACTGATAAAACTCAACATTATCATTATTTGTTTTGAAATCTTTGAAAATATGATATTTTACATTTTTGTATTTTTTATGAAATGGAATATTGTAAAAGACTTGAAAATCACTACGAATCATTAGTTCAATAAATTACATGAGAGTAAATTTGTTAATTTTTTAAAAACCATTTAAAATTTCATGATTTATTGCCACTTTTAAGAGTGAAAAAGTCTGTATTTCTTTCTCTCTCTGTGCGTCTATAAATAAACGAGAAGCTGGCAATTCACAAAATCCACTCAAACTCTGATAAAAATTAGGGTTATTTCCTAAATTCTTTCTCTATTCGCAGATCTATTTCGATCACTTAGAAAGAAAACATAATTAAGGATGGTTGTATGTGAATCGATGGAGAAACTATCACCGATGATCGACATCGCTTCTCTGGAGATCGATTCGCTAAGAAGAATCAAACGCCCAAAACGCTATTCTGATGCTGCAGAAACCGAGTCCACTTCTTTCTATTCAAACGCAGTTTTCGGATTCCCACAATTACCTGGAGAGCCAAATCGCGATTTAGATCGAAGCGTTTTGTGTAGAATCTGCGTAAGATTACCGGATGGAAGAAAAGCACACAGAAGTTTCCTCAAGAATGAACGTGTTCAGCTTCTATGGTCGTTTTGTTATTCAGAAATTGATGAATCCCAAAGAAAGCCGTTTAAGTTGATTCAAGCTTTTCCTGGTTCTTATAAGACTCTTCATTACGGATCTAATACGACTTTCGAACAATCTGGGCTCGCGAATTCTTTGATCTCGGTTACTTGGGCGTGAAGTCTTTTTGATATCTCTGGGATTTTTTTTACTTATATTGGATTTGTATCGATTCTTAATTTCAGATTAAAACAGTTGATATTGAAAATTTGTTGATTAGTATTCATGACTCGTTTCAAAATCCGATCAAATTTGCTTTGCATATACCCTGTTTTAAAGTCACAACATCACAATACAGTTTTAGTTGTGTCTCTCTATAAACCTCAATGATCATAGTACCTAATCTCCGTTAAAGATTCATTGTGAATCTTTTCTTCTTCATCAAACAAGTTTTGGTCTTTGGTGTATAAAACACTAGTCAAAGTGATTTAGATTCATTCACCAGCGAAATTAGATACCAAAGTTTGGCTATTATATGAATATCATTCATTCTCTGTGATTGCTTGTAAACCATACATTTAGAGTTGACTCTGATAACAATATGAACATTTCACGTTACACCTTCTTCATTAGAGATTGTAACCAACTGAAATTAAGAAATATTACTAGAAAATGACGGTTTATATAGTTACTAGGCAATGAACGAACTCATGTTTGGCTTGTTTATCACCCTCAAGGTTGGCTTTGAGTACACTAAAGTCTATGCTTGAGAGTTGAGACACTTGTCTGTTTATGAAGTCCAACTGTGAATTTAGCTTTGGTCAATTACCCATTACTCTAGTAGTTTACGTGGGCCTGATAGCAAACCAAGCCCACAAGCCTCAAATTTCCGCAACAAAACTTCCATTATACTAGGGACTTTAATGATAAATAAATTATTAAAATATGCCCCCGATAGAAAAAGGAATTTACATATTTAGCCCCCTTGATGGACTCTTCCCTCTTCCCCTTCCCAAAAAAACTGGAGAACCATGCAGACCAGACGTTCCCTTTAATCCGATTCGTTTTTCTTTTTTGTTACATTCATTCCTTTCTTCCTCAATGTAAGAGCTTCTTCAATTTGCGTGTTGATAATCGAAAATTCATCTTTGGATGTTGATCTGATAAGTAATTCGTAGTTGTAATCGTAAATACTTGATTCCAATTCATCTGTGGTTGTTTCTATTATAAGATCATTCATCAAAATTTCTAATGCGATTTTCTCGATTTCATTGTTTCGGATCATTTCGTACCCAATTCCGGTGATCAAGATTTTGATTTTTTGTTGAAATTTCCGTTTCATTTCTCTTTCAGGAATTCTAGAGACAGAGGATCACCTTCTTCTTCATCTTCGCTACCAGCAATAGATCAGTATAATGAAAAAGTGAAGAATCAGATTCAAGCACTTGTTCGTGTTATTACAGCTGCTCGCACCTATAGAGACGACAATGTCCCTTCCCTAATCGAAGAGGTCACTCACAGATTTTCCTATTTTTGTTTATTTTCTTGAACCAAAATGTAAATTCATTCTCAGGATCAAAAATAAATTGAAATTTTCAGGGTCTCTATCTTGGATCTGTTGCAGCAGCTTGTAATAAGAATGTGTTGAAAGCTTACAATGTTACTCACATTTTGACTGTAGCTAGTTCTTTGAGACCAGCACACCCTGATGACTTTGTCTACAAGATTGTTCGAGGTATATAATCATATTAAAGGTTTCTCCTTTTGATATCTTCTTGATTGAGAGTTTATGTTTTGATTTTGTGATTGAATGGCTTTGCTTGCTTGTTTTTGTTTGTATGTTGTGATAGTTGTGGATAAGGAAGACACAAATTTGGAAATATATTTTGATGAGTGTGTTGAATTCATTGATGAAGCCAAGAGACAAGGCGGTTGTGTTCTTGTCCATTGCTTTATTGGCAAATCACGGAGGTTAGTTTTTTGTTTCTTGGACATTCTTATCTCTCAAGTGATTTGGTGAACCCAATTTGGAATTATCTCCCCTCAATGTTATGCCCTTTTTACTTGCAGTGTCACTGTAGTTGTTGCTTATCTTATGAAGAAACACGGAATGACTTTAGCCGAAGCATTGCAACACGTTAAGAGCAAAAGACCCGTGGCAAGTCCTAATTCAGGTTTCATCAGGCAATTACAAGACCTAGAGAAGTCTATTCGAGGTATGTAGTGTCTATAGTTCTCAACTCAATTGCACAGTTCGTATGAGATCTTAAGGGTCTAGACTCTAAGACTATTCAATATCTCTGTTCTTGCCATCTTGGTAAATCTTAAGTTGGAGATTCTTTTACTTCCTCTATTTCATGCAATTGTAGAGCAGGATTTGAGTGACCAGACTTGTTCTATTGAAGGATGGATCATGTAAACTACACTTACATGTATCTTTCTCTCTTTCTCTTCAAAACAGGGAAGCAAGAGCCGATCTCACAATGTCAGGCGTGAAGATCTTACCTTTGCGGGAAACTTGTAAATCTTACACGAAGCATCATATGTTTGTTGTTTCTGCTCCTTAACAAATAAGAAAAAGAAAGAACATAGAAACGAATAAGTGGAACTTCTTCAGATTCTCTCTATTCGTTACGCTTACATAACACTAGTTCTCAATGTTTGTAGATTCTTTTTGTGGTAAAAAATGAAAATTGTAAATGATGTGTAAAATAATGTTCCAATTTCCAAATGTTAATTGGGTGAACTAACGTTTCATGTGCCGTCGTTTTAAGCCCTTACAAGTTGAAACTTGAACGCAGCCTTTTATTGATTAAAGAAAACATTGGGTAAATTACAAAACAATTATAGATATTGGGGTCATATTGAAATTATCCAAAAGTAGCTTCCAGTACGAGGGACGTTTCCTTAAAATTGACAGAAACTAACAACCAATCAAATCATTCTCTGTTTCTACTCATGATCCAGTACAAGGGAAGTTTGGGAAGCTTTATGTGCCTGATCAGAAGCAAATACCGAAGTTCGATCATTATAAGCCTAAACTGATTGTTCTAATCTTTTTGTAGCTTGGTGCAATGAATTTTCCCGATAAATCCAAGGGATTGAAGAGAGAGCGAAAAGAAGCCAAACTGAAGCATAAGGAAGGGACTGCATCCGAAAAAGAAGATAGAGTCTGAGTAACTCTCTTACCAAACCAAACTCATCAACAGTTTTCACTGTGAGAATGATGAAATGATTTTGTAGAAAAATGGGCATGGCTTTTCTTATTTCCACTAGAATCTATCTACTGAATGTTGGTAATTTTGTATGTTAAAAGCAACAAAATTTGTTAACGATATATGATCAAACACATAAAGTACAGTAGGATTGTTTCAATTAATTGCAGAGATTTGTTGTTTACATGCACTACAAGAGAACATTAGTTTAGGGACCATATTTTACAACGTTTTGGGACGTTGTAAAATAGGGAGGTATTTGCAACTTCTTTACGACGTTTAGAAAAAACGCCGTAAATGAGTTGTAAACGTACAACGAAAATTTACGTTGTAAACAAGTCGGTATTTTACGACTTCTTAACAACGTTTTCTCATTGCTTCAACAATTCGTTGTGAATTAGTCCCTAAGTTGCAACTCTTTTACGGACCTCTATAATTTACATCGAATTAACATCGAATGTCAAAGTAGGTATACACGTTTTTCTTGTTACGTAAAAAGTTTAAATAAAATTTAAACTTAGAGTTGTAAAGGTGTTGGTAAATTTAAAATTACGTTGTTAAAACGTCACTACTTTACAACTTTTTTACGACTAAACTGTTTACAACTACTTAGGGACGTAATTTCAAATTAGATATTTATGGTTAGGTACATGTGTTGTAATTTACTCGTAATTTGCGAGAAGTTGTAAAATCATCGTTAATTTTTTGCCTATATAAGGAGGAAGGCTCTCTTCATTAATCACAACATCAAAAAACAAAAAAAAAACGTGGTAGAGGAGAAAAAAAAAACGGTTTTGGGGAAAAATCCCAAAAATGTCTTTCGGTGGAGATATTTTCGAGCAACGGAAGTGGATGTATATGCATAGAGATGCTGCCGGAATCGTGACAAAGGAGTTTATGAATGGGGCAGAAATATTCATGCACCAGGCTAGTCAAACCGAAATCACGGTTGAATCGGGTAAGATGTTCTGTCCTTGTCGGAAATGCAAAAATACGAAATTTGCCCGAGTAGAAATTGTTTGGAATCATATATTAAATAGAGGGTTTACACCGCATTATTACATTTGGTTTCACCATGGGGAAGGTGATAGCGGTCGTGGGAATGACGAAGCAAGTAGTAGTAATTTTAGGAATGTTGATGCTAATATAGGTGAATCAAGTAATTTGCATGATGTTGGTTATCAGAATGAGATTCATGGGGTTGTAGAGCATGATAGGATGCATGAAATGGTCACAGACGCATTTCAGGAAACTAATATTGATCAACCTATAGTTGCTGAGGCACCCAATTTAGATGCAAAAAGGTTTTATGACATGCTAGATGCTGCAAACCTGCCTCTCTACGAGGGGTGTAGAGAAGGTCTGTCAAAATTATCATTGGCAGCTAGGATGATGAATATTAAAACAGAATGTAATTCATCTCAGTCATGCATGAATATGTGGACTGACTTGCTCAAAGAGTATTTGCCAGAAGACAATGTGTGTGCTGAATCATATTATGAGACGCAGAAATTGGTCTATGGTCTTGGGTTGCCGTGTGAAACCATTGATGTCTGTATAGATAATTGTATGATCTACTGGAAAGATGATGATGTGTTACAAGAATGTCGGTTCTGTAACAAGCCAAGATATAAGGCACAAGGGAGTGGGCGTAAGAAGGTTCCGTATCAACATATGTGGTATTTGCCAATAACTGATAAATTGAAGAGGTTATATCAGTCGGAAGAGGACAGCAGCTGTGATGAGATGGCATGCAGAGCATTCACAGACAGAAGGCGAGATTAATCATCCTTCTGATGCAAAGGCGTGGAAACATTTTAATACGGTACACAAAGATTTTGCTAGGAATATTAGGAATGTTTATCTTGCTCTATACACCGATGGTTTTAGTTCTTTTGGAATGTCTGGTAGACAATATTCTTTGTGGCCAGTAATCCTCACGCCTTATAACCTTCCTCCGGGAATGTGCATGGAAAAATAATTTTTATTCCTAAGTATACTTGTTCTTGGTCCTAATCATCCGAAACGGTCTCTTGACGTGTTTTTGCAACCTTTGATTCATGAGCTGAAACAGTTATGGACGCATGGGATTCGAGCATATGATTGTTCTGCCCAAAAAAATTTTACGATGAAGGCGGTGCTTATGTGGACGATAAGTGACTTCCCTGCGTACGGAATGTTATCTGGTTGGACAACACATGGGAGATTGGCTTGCCCATATTGCCTTGGGAGAACAGATGCATTCCAACTAAAGCATGGTAGGAAGACGTCTTGGTTTGATTGTCATCGTCGATTTCTGCCAATTAACCATCCTTACCGAAGGAACACGACTTATTCAGGAGTAAAGTTAAGGTAAAGGATCCCCCACCATTGTATCTATCAGGAGAGGAGATCGAAGCAAATATGGATTATTATGGAGCTTTGGCTACTGCTCATCGAGGGGGTAATTGGCACGTTCCTAATAATATGCCGGATTATTACGGACGGCATCATAATTGGCATAAGAAGAGTATATTTTGGGAGCTGCCATATTGGAAAGATTTGTTGAATCGACATAATTTGTATGTGATGCACATCGAGAATAATTTTTTTGAGAATATCTTGCATACGATTTTGAACATGGCTGGTAGGACAAAGGATAACAGGAATTCACGTTTAGACTTACCAGCTATTTGTTCATGGAGTGAGTTGCATATCAAAAGTGACGGTAAAATTCCAGTTCCGATATTTAGGTTGTCATCTGAGGCGAAAACGGCATTATTCAATTGGGTGTCATCAGAGGTGAAGTTTTCTAATGGGTATGTTTCAAATCTCTCAAGATGTGTTGAGCAAGGACAAAAGTTTACAGGGATGAAAAGTCATGATTTTCATGTGTTCATGCAACGACTACTACCCTTTGCTTTGGTGGAGTTGCGGTTCAGGAGCGTTAAACGCAGCTTTCCCAGGAATCCACCGACGGTACTCCAGTCCAATTGAGTGCTTCGGAGATCAACGCAATTTATAAGCACGTATTAAATTAAATACTTTAATTTAAATAATATTTTTTCCCTGACAAATCTTTTTTGTAGATCGCTCCAACTAAAAAGGGACGGATTATTGGCATAGGATCCGCCCAAGATGTCCAGAGAGTCACTTCTAACTGGATTGGCGAAAACTCACTCCGTACTCAGTTGCAAGAATCTCGTGCGGAAATTGCTTCACTAAAGCAAACGACGGATGAGAAATTCGCAGCCATGGAATCCATGATGGATATTTTGGTTGCGGGGAATCCACATGCATCTGCGGCTTTTGAGCTTAGACGTCGCAACCTCGGGATTAGGCCTACGGAGAATGTCGAGGTCAATTTGAACGAGCGGGTGGCTGAAGATGAGGACGACCGTAGCTCTGACATGTTCGACGAATTACTTCGTTAAATATTTTGTAATTTGTAATTAAATTTTGTAAAAACATTTTAATTATATATTTTATATTATAATTATATTTTAATCATTTCATATTTTTATTTTAAATACAAAAAATTAAATTTCACAATTTTAATAAAAAAATACATAATAAATTTTAGTCCATAAGTAGTTGTAAATTATTTCGTCTTTAAATAGTTGTAAACACTTTTCGTCTTTAAGTAGTTGTAAGCAATTTCATCTTTAAGTAGTTGTAAAATTTCGTCTTTACTTAGTTGTAAAGATTTCGACTTTAAAACGTTGTAAGAAAATCGACTCTAATTAGTTGTAAACTAAACGTTGTAAGGACGTTGCTAAGTTTACAATCAACTTACAACGTATATATTGGCATCGAGTTTACAACGTACTACTACATCTACGACTTTTTTACAACTCCCATTTTACGACGTTTTAACAACGTTTTTATTGCGTTGTTAACTTTTACAACGTTTTATACCTTACGACGTGCAAGACAAGACGTTTCACGTGGCGTCCCTAATACGTTGTAAAAGTCCTTTACAACGCTTTAGGGACGAAAATGGGAGTTGTAAAACTCATGTTCTCTTGTAGTGATGATTCATGGATACTAGCTAGTAACTTGTAAGTACATTAGTGTTTAAAACCTATTAAACTCTTCGAATTCCCTCGAAGTTACTATGAATTTAGGGTTGCCGCATTATTCCCCCTCAACTTATTTATTTTTCATGTGAAAAACCTATACTTTTAGCCTAATTATTTCGTGCTCTAAATTTTTTATACACTATTTTACAACACAAACTTTCAAGATTAATTACAATAATACACTTCCAATTAAATTTATAATAGCGATTACCGTAGTGTTTTAAAAATGCATTTAGATTCAAAACTCTGTTCATTTTACTTTAAAAGTCTGCATCATATAGACTTCACTTGAAGTCTGCACCGTGTATACTTCACTTGAAGTCTGCACTAACTCCTAAATGTCGTAGTTTCGAAAGTAGATTTCATGTGAAGTTTGCTTTGAAAGTAGACTACAAATGAAATCGACTCCTGTAAAGCGTAGACTTCACATGAAGTTTGCACTAAACCCTAAACCACAAACCCTAAATTCTAAACCGCAAACCAAATATTACTACGCAAATATTGTACTAAAATTTTGTACAAGTTAACTCTTTTATTTCATTTCTACATTTCAAATATAAAATTTACAAATCTCACATGATTATCATCTTATATTGCTAAACCCTAAATCATTATGTGTTTTAGTGAAATTTTGTTTTTTTTTAATATTTCATAATTGTTTATTATTAGATTTTGCAATCAAAATTATAAGCATATAATAATAGTTACTATTTTAATTTTAAATTAAATATATAATTATGGAGCTGACTTCACGTGAAGTATACTCTAACCCTTAAGCCCTATATCCTAAAATCTAAATCGTAAATTCGAGAGGCAAACCGAATATTTTCTCTATATTACACAAATGTAAGACCAAATACTTATACTTTATAAATATATGTGCACAATTTTAACTCTTTTATTATATTTCTACATTTCAAAATTATAAGCATATAATAATACCTAATATTTTAATTTTAAATTAAATATTTAACTAAATAGCACAATTCACATGAAATCTTCTCTTGGAACTAGTAGACTTTAAATGAAGTCTTTTGTAAGGAAATTTCACGTGAAATCTTCAATATGTGCAAGGGGTGCAAATGTAATTACGTTTCAAATTTTTTTTTTATGGTCATTAAGAATAAAATGATAAATTTATTACCCTCATGGATAATTTTTGGAGATAAATCCAATTGGGGCACATTTTTACATTCAAATTAAAATTTTGAGTCATATTTGTCATTTTTTCAAAAAATTAATGTCAAGAACAGTTGGTCCAATTGGTTTTACCTTTGATTTTGCTATACACAAGATTGTGAATTCAAATCTCATTCTGCTCCAGTTAAAGAATTTAGACTATAAATCGAATTTTGTCAATCTAATGTGACTTGTGGATAAAAAAACAATATACAAAAAATAAATATTTTTGTACATTCACTCAACTAGCATCATTTTCATACATGAAAGTCGTAAAATAATATCATTTTCATACATGAAAGTCGTAAAATAATTATGGTAAATAAATGGTAGATATTAACACGTACCCTCTTCCTTGTTTGGTGTATATTCTTTAGTGTGAATTTGCTCCATAATCATTTTTTGAATATGAATGAAGAACAAGAGCAGAAAGATAATTAAACCTAAAAACAAACTATATTCTAAAGTAAAAGAGCTGATCAATAGTCAATGTAGACGACATCTTCAAGCCTCCTTCATGCTAATCTCAAGCCATCATAAAGAAGACGATGATGATGTAATTATGGTAAACCGTTTCAGTTATTTTTGCTATTTAATTATGGTAAACTGTTTTAAACCGAGGTTTGAATTGCAGGTTGGGGTAATTCGCTAATTTGAGTGTTGATGCTATAGCTAAGAGTATTGCATCATCATCTTTGTATGATGCTTATAGTGATTGTTTTTTGCCTGAATGGCTTGACAAGATTGTATCTTTGGGAAAACGAACCGTTGTTACTTAGTTTTATCAATAAATGAAAATTCCAGTTAAAAGAAAAATAAGTATATTCACTATTCTACTCATGTAATAAAAACACATAATATACATTACTTAGTATTTTTGTTATTGCCATCTCTTTGAAATTCATTTACTTTCTTTGAAATAGATTATATATAAACTACACCTATATTTATCTTCCTCATCAAAACAGGGAAGCGAGAACCGATCTCACAATGTCAAGCGTGAAGATCTTACCTTTGCGGGAAACTTGTAAATCTTACACGAAGCATTATATTATTGTTGTTTTCTCCTTAACAAATAAGAAAAAGAAAAAAACGTAGAAACGAATAAGTAGAACTTCTTCATATTCTCTCTATTCGTTACAGTAACATAACACTAGTTTTTAATGTTTGTAATTTAGAATAGAAATTCTGAATAAAATTTTCATAGACGCATAATTTTTTTTTACATGAGAACTTTATTGCTTATAGTTTTGGGATTACGTTGGTTCGCTTAGAAACTTGTTTTCTTGAATTGTGATTGATTAATACGTTTTACGGTGATAAAAGTAGGAGATTGTTTTTTTTTGTCGCAATATTGTAAATCCGTTACTATAATTTTCAAAAACCATAATTACATGAAGACAAATAGACAATTAACAGTAAGATATCAAACAATCAGTCATACTGAACTATCAAAGAGCATCATAGGAAAAGGATATTAAACATAAAAACTAAATTAGTTACCAAAAAACGAGTTCATGGACGGAAAAAAAAAGAAACAAGTTCATGAAAATTGACTGTTATGCAAAGTCAAACGGTTTAACCAAAAAAAAAACTAATTCAAACAAAATAGAAATAAGTCTCGCCAAAATACTCAAAAAGTAAAATCTAAACAAGAACCGACCCAAAATAATGGTTGTTGGGTAGTATAGTATACATGACCATAATAGCTATCAGGTGGTATACATAACCGAGATATATATATATATTATATATATATGATGGATATTTTTGTTTATACTTATGGATATCCGATAAAAACTAAACTAACATCTGCATCGATACTCGATTGACTCGAATATATGTAAAATATAATAATTTTTTTGAGTAAATTTTTGAATTTTTTAAGTATTTGATTTTTTTTAGGCATTCGTAATATTCTGAAGAATTTTCGAGGGATATTCCGGTATTTTAGGATAAATAATTCTATTTTAGACATAAAATATGGTATGTAGTGAAACCAAAAATATGTGTCAAAAATTTGTACTAACCTGAACCGAAATCGGTATGGAACCAGACTGAACTGTACTTAATTTCTAAATTGATATAAAAATATAGGTTGTAATTGTTGGATATTTTCACATTCTGAATGTGGAGATTATGACCATTGGAGTTTGCTTATGGAGAATCTACTCTGTTCCAAAGAGTACTGGTGCGTCATTGATTGGGGATATGAGGATTTCAGAAACCTTGTTACACCTGACCAGGCACAACAAAAATCTCTTGAAGAAGCAAAGTTCAAAGACCTCAAAGCCAAAATTACTTGTTCCCATCAATTGACAAAACCACTTTGAAGACCATCACTCAGAAGGAAACGGCTAAGCATCTGTGGAATTCGATGAAAGTGAAAAATCAGGGAGGAGCTCAAGTGAAACGAGGACAACTTCAAAGACTCTGGAGGATCTTTGAAACGTTAGAGATGAAAGCTGGAGAAACAGTGAGCAACTATTTTAGAAGAGTCATGGAGACAACCAATGACATGAACACTTCAATTTCGTGGTTTGCTCAATCGAAGTATCCAAAGATATTGATAAACTCACGGAGGATGAGTTGCATGCGTCAAAACAGATACACGACAGCAAATTGATAGAGAAGAAAAATGAAAAACAATTTTTGCAAGTGGGGAACGAGCCAAAAATGCTCGAGGAAGAGAAAATGGAAGAGGAAGAAGCAGTTACAAAGGACGCGGAAGAAGCAGATCTTCTGTAGATCGATCTCAAATAACTTGTTTCAATCGTGAGAAAAAGGGGCATTACTCTTTTGAGAGCATAGAGAAGGCAAACTACGTTGAGTTTGACGAAGAAGAAGAGTTATTGTTGATGGCTCTTACAGATGTGAGTAAGGCAAAATGAAAAGAAGTGTGGGTTCTAGATTTTGGTTGCTCCAACCACATGACCATAGAGAAATCATGGTTCACAACGCTCAATG
Source organism: Lepidium sativum (assembly GCA_023374145.1). Lineage (NCBI taxonomy): Eukaryota > Viridiplantae > Streptophyta > Magnoliopsida > Brassicales > Brassicaceae > Lepidium > Lepidium sativum. Next base: position 30,289 of record JAKUCM010000068.1, on the reverse strand, counting down.
AAGATTACGAACATTCAATTCGCTTTGCAAACAAGTCGAGATTATCGGTTGAAGGGAAGGGAAATATCATATTCAAAGTAGAAGGTATCACACAAGTAATAACCGATGTTTATTATATTCCCGACTCTCCAAAAATTTGTTGAGCATTGGATAGTTACAAGGGAAGTAACTGAAGTTCGAAATCGAGAATCGAACTAGCAAAATCCACCATCGTCAAAGAGGTCTGATTGTGGGGACAAAGATGACGTTGAACCAGATGTTTCTGATTAACGATAAGGAGAAATCTTTCTCTAGTTCTGAAGAGTGTCTCAAGGTAGAAGAAGAAGATCTTGGATCTATGTGGCATAGAAGATTAGGACATCTTAACAACATGTGCATTCAGATTATGCAAAAGAAGGAATTTGTAAAAAGGTTACTAAACATGAAAAACGAAGAAAAAGTGTGCACTATATGCAACGTGGGAAAGCAGCAGCGAGGAAAATTCCCAAAGAAGAGCAAATGGAGAGCAACTGAAAAGCTAAAATCGATTCACACCAATTTATGTGGACCAATCACTCAAACATCGAAAAGTGGTAAGAGACACATAATGGTTCTTGTTAATGATTTCTCTCCAAATACGTGAATTTACTTTCTTACTGAGAAATCTGAGTTTTTGAAACTTTAAAGTGTTTAAAAACTTGGTGGAAAAGGAGACCAAAATCGTGATTCGAGCTTTACGTTCAGATAGAGGAGGTGAATTCAGATCCAAAAAATTCAACTAATTCTACATATATCATGGCATAAAGAGACAGCTGACTGCGGTATACACTCCTCAACAAAACGGATTAGCAGAAAGGAGAAACCAAACTATAATGAATATGGTTCATTGTCTGCTATTCGAGAAAGAATTGCAAAGAACATTCAGGCCTGACACAACAAGATGGACATCCTACATGTTGAATCGAAGTATGACAAACGCAATAAAAGATAAAGTTCCTGAACAAAGATGGACGGGAATGAAGCCGAAAGGTTAATTATTTCAGAGTTTTTGGTTTGATTGCTCATGTTCACATTCCGGTTCATAAGAGAATAAAACGTGATGACCAATGCCATAAGTGTATACTACTTGGAGTCAGGGAGGAATACAACGCTATAAGCCAATCAAAAAAAAATATTATCATTAGCAGAGATGTCATATTCAAAGAAGATGGCAAATGTGATTGGAAATTGAGTAAAACAGAATAGAATAGGAACTCGTTTTGGGAGGAGATGGAGTTACTGAAGAAGATGAAACCAATGATAAAGTTGAGACATAAACTGCAACAGAATCAGAACCTTCAGAACCAGAACCTGCAGAAACTAAAAATGCAGAAACAGAGGTGACCACCATGCTTGAAGAGTTGAAACCTGAGAAGTCAAAACTTGTGAACCATGAACAAGGTCGAGAAGATCACCTGGTTGGATGAAAGTAAGTGACGAAGATGATGCTTTGACAAACTATGTTTTCTCCGTATGTAATGATGATCCGATTCATTTCTATAATGATGCAAAGAAAGAAAAATGGAAAGAAGCAATGAAACAGGAGATTTTTTCCATTGAGAAAAATCACACATATGAAATTGTAAGGCTTCCATCGCAAGCTAAGAAGATTGGTGTAAAGTGGGTTTACAAGAGCAAGTTAAATGAAGAAGGAAAGGTGGAAAAATACAAAGATCGGTTAGTTGTGAAAGGTTACTCTCAAACTCTTGGAGTTGATTACCCCAAAGTATATGCGCCTGTTGCTCGTTGGGATACAATAAGAAGTCTCTTGGCCGTTGCAGCTCAAAAGGGTTGGTGTGTTTTTCAGCTTGATGTGAAGAGTGCTATCTTGTATGGAGAACTTAAGGAATAAGTGTACGTCGATCAGCCTGAAGGGTTTGTCAAAGCAGGGGAGGATTATAAAGTGTATTTACTGAAAAAGGCCCTCTATGGGTTGAATAAGCACCACAAGCCTGGTTCAGTTGAATTGCAAGCTATTTTCAGAATGAGAGATTTGAGAAATTATGATCATACTCTGTTTTTTAAGAAAACAGAAAATACAACCTGGTGGTAAGTCTCTATATCGATGATTTGATATTCATTGGATATAATGAATTGTTATGCACATAATTCAAATCATCAATGCAAAAGGAATTTGAGAAGAGGATACGGGAAAAATGAAATTTTTCCTTGGAGTAGAGGTCCATCAAGATCAGGATGGCATTCACCTTTGCCAAAGGAAGTACACTAAGGAGGTTTTGGAGAGATTCAATATGTGGAGTTTCAATTCAGTCAAGAACCCAATTGTTCCACACATCATTATCTCAAAACAGGAAAAAGTGGAGTTGATACAACACTCTACAAACAACTTTTGGGAAGCTTGATGTACCTTACGGTAACAAGACCTGATTTAATGTTTTTAGTGTGTTTAATAGCTCATTTTATGGCCAATCCTAAGGAAAAGCACATGGTTGCTAAAAGAGTGTTGAGATACTTAAAAGGGTACATAAAATTTTGGAGTGTTCTATAAGAGATCATCGAATTTGAATGTGTTGGGCTATACAGATAGTGATTATGCTTGAGACATGGATGATAAGAAGAGTGCTTCTAGGTACATGTTTTTGCTGAATGAAGCAGCGGTTTACTGGAGTTCAAGCAATGTGACCTTGTTTCCCACCGAGGTTGAGTACGTAGCACCAACCTCTTCTACTTGTCACTATGTTTGGTTGAAGGGCTTGCTGCAGGAGCTGAATGTTCTCGATAATGAGTGTTAGCATTATTTGTGACAATAGCTCTGCTATTAAATTGTCAAATAATCTGGTTATGCATCGAATAAAGAAGCACATTGATGTAAGTTATGAGTACCTGCAAGATCTTACAAGTAAGATAGTTATAAAACTGGTCTTTAGTGGAACAAATGATCAAATTGCAGACATCTTGACAAAGCATATCAAGTTGGATCAGTTCGAGAAGCTTAGAAGGTATCTTGAAGTTCAAAAGTTAAACTGATTTAAAGATGTATTTCAAGGGGAGAAATTTGTTGGATATTTTGATAGTTTGAATGTGGAATAAGTTAAAGAGCATTTATCGGAATAAGTATTCTCCAAAGAGAATTAGTCGTTCAACTTGTAATAAGTCAAAGAAAATTTATTGGAATAAGTTTATCTCCTGATTTTTATGTTTCTAGTTGTTAAGCTTTTCTATTAAAGCAACTTGTAATCGTCTTCTTTCAATAATAAGAAATTATTCAGACTACTCATTTCTCTTATGAGCAAGCTTTTGATTTCTAGTTCCTTTACAATCCGATGAGAACCCAAATGGATATTGTTGTGAAAGCTGATTGTATTCTTCTTTGTTCACTAACGAGATTTAGTATGTTTTGTTGTAGGTATCTAGCTTCTGGAATTTAGACACAAAGATTTACGAGTTCCCAAGGATCTTAACTCCTTGGTACGTGTCGGTGAGCAAAGCTCACGGATGTGAATCCACTAGTCGAAGACAAAGTTACAACTCTGAAGAGACACAAGAACAAGAAAGGAAAAGGAATCAAGACAACTCTCTTTTCTCACACCCTTTGCTCTACTCTCGGTAACTCACACTTCAGTCATGTTTTCTTCTTATATAGCGAAAACACACCTTCCACATTCACTGCCACCAACATGACATCTTTACTCTTCTTCCTATATTTGACCCAAAAGCTAAATTACTCTTTCAGGAACAGAAGAAGAAGACCAAGTCAATGGCCCAAGTTCGCAGCCCATTAGAAAACCCAGTATGACTGTCTTCTTTGACTAATGGGCCAACAACTCGATTCAGCCCATCATGGCCCAGTACAAGTCACGAAGCGTAGAAGACGGTCTACATTCTCCATCTCGTCTTCTTTGCCATTACTCAAGAATCAAGAGAGAACCCCTCGACTTCTCCGTTACGATTTGAGTTCCAAGAGAATGCCTCATCTTCTCTGCTGCGAACCAAATACCAAAAGAATTCACCATCTTTTCAGTCACACACCAAAAACTGAGAAAGATATTCTCTCATCTTCTCCACCGCGACCAGAAAAAATTAGCCGTCTCCTCTGCACCTTTGCTTGACATGCACAAGTACCGATGCACAGAGTAAGAACTCTTGCCGTCTTCTTTGTTCCCCTCTTTCGACATCCAAGAATATCGAACACTAGGAGAGACTCTAGCTGTCTCCTCTATTCCCTCTTCGACATGCAAGAATACCGAAGACACCTCCATAAGACTCTTCTTCTGCCACTAAAATTGATCGCTGAGAAAGCCCAACCAATCCATCTTCGTCTCAAACTTCTTAACCGACACTGATTTTGTCAGAATATCTGCATGATTCTCCAAGGTATTTATTTTCTTCACAATCACCTCTTCTTCTTCTATTAATTCTCTTAAGAAACTCATCCTGACAGACATATGTTTCGTTCGTTCGTGATAAACACTATTTTTTGCGAGACATATGGCGCTTTGAGAGTCAAATAACATTTTCGCATCTACATCTCTGAAGCTTATCTCGCAGGTAATCCCTTTTAACCATACATCCTCTTTCGCAGCTTCCATTAGTGACATGTACTCTGCTTCAATTGTTGACATAGCTACTCGACTCTATAGTCCAGATCTCCAGCTAACGGTGTTTCCTCCAACCTGAAAGACGTAGCCGGTTATAGACCTTCTTCTATCAAGGTCAGCCGCATAGTCAGTGTCACAGTATCCCACTATCTTTCTGCTTTCAATTTTCTTGAATGTTAGGCTTATATTTTTTGCTTGTTTTAGATACCTTAGGATCCATCTAACTACACTTCAATGTTTAGTGTCCGGATTACTCATGAAGCAACTAACAAGACCAACAACATAGGCTAAATCCACACGCGATCCCACCATCGCATACATCAGACTGCCCACTGCACTGGCATAAGGTACGTTTTCCATCTCCTTCTCATGATTCTTAGCACTAGATAGCTTGAAATGAGAACCCATAGGAGTATAAACTGCTTTTGATTTTGTTTGACTGAACGTGCTTAATATTTTGTCAATATAAACCTTCTGAGATAATCTCAGAATCTTATTCACTCTGTCCCTTGTAATGTCCATACCAAGAATCCTCCTTGCACCCCCCAAATCTTTCATTTCAAATTCATTCCTTAATAGTAAGGGCATCCAAGCTTGCCCTTTAACCTGTTGATTTATTTCATGTCATTTGATAATAATAACATATCATCAACATAAAGAAGTAAATAAATGTAGCAATCATTCTTGAATTCTCTGAAATACACGCAAGTGTCAAAATCACTTCTGATGTAACATTGAGATTGAATGTACTCATTTAATCTCAAATTCCACTGCCTTGAAGTTTGCTTCAAACCGTATAATGACTAATGCAATAAACATACACTTCCCTCTTTTTTATATCCTTCAGGCTGCTACATGTAGATTTTCTCAATTAGATTTCCATTTAATAACATTGTCTTCACATCCATCTGTTTCAATTCAATATCAAAATTCACAACAACAGGAGAAAACACTTCATGATAATATATTCCTTCAATTTGTGTGAACCCTTTAGCAACCAAATTTAGCTTTAAACCTCTGTTTTTCAACCCTTAGTATGCCTAATTTCACTTTGTAGATCCACTTGCACCTTATGGTTCTTAGGTCACTAGTCATAGGAATATCTAACCAAGTCTGATTCTTGTTGCAAGAATCTATTTCTTCATTCATAGCAGCAACCCAGAATTCACGATCCTTTCCATTTACAACCTTTGTGTATATTTTTGGCTCATCAAAATTCACTACATCCGCAACATTTAGTGCATAGTATGCCACGTTATTTTAAATGAACCTTCTGGGACGTCTGATTTCTCTTCTACCTCTGTCCCTAGCCAATAAATAATCATCATATCCAGCATCCTCCAATTTTGTTTCAACTTCTACATTTACTTCTTCAGATTCATCATTAAGATCATGAAGAACTCCACCTTGATTTGTGCCATGATCAACATCATTTGATCTCTCGCTTCCCTTGAATCTGTAGGCAGCACAAAAGTTACTCTTTTATTCTTGCTGACGTCCATTTTCTTTTCAAATTCAACTGAAACTTTGTCAAAAATCTATGTTGATCACATCTTCATTGAAGATTACGTCTCTGCTTATAATGCATCTTTTATCTTCCAGACTCCATATTCTGTAACCCTTAACTCCCTGTGGATATCCCATGAAGATTCCTTTCTTAGCTCTATGCTTCAATTTCCCTTGATCAACATGAAAATATGATAAACAACCAAATCTTCTCATGTGAGAAAAATCCAATTCCCTTCCTGTTTCTGGTATTTGAAAATAAATAGGCTTTGAAGGAGTTTTGTTTAATATGTAGACAACCGTAGACGCATCCTCAGCCCAATACGATTCTGGTAGCCCAATTTTTGTCAACAAACTTCTAACCTTTTCCAGAATTGTCATGTTCAGCCTCTCAGCAATTCCATTATGTTGCGGAGTGTACAAACAGGTTATGTGCCTCTTAACACCTTCATGAGCACCGTAATCATCAAAAGCTTTGTTATAGTATTCCAAACTGTTATCTATTCTCAAAACTTTTAACCTTTTCCACTTTGATTCTTAGTCAAAATTTTCCAATCAACAAACTTCTCATATGCATATCCTTTGTTCTTAAGAAACAAACTCAAACCTTTCTTGTGAAGTCATCAATAAACAATATATAGTATTGACATCTCGCCAAGCTTTGAGTACCACATATCAAAATGAACATATTCTAGAGGCCCCTCAGAAACATGAAATCCCTTCTTGAATGACGTTCGATGCGACTTTCCCAATATACACGGCTCACATATCATGAAGTCTTTCATCTCACATTGCTTTATCAGCCCCTTCTCCTTTAACAGCTTCATGTTAGCAGCGCTCATGTGTCTTAATCTATTGTGCATAGATCAATCAGATTTTCTGCCACAAATGCCACTTTAGCTTCAACCATTTCCGATTTCCCATTAAGGAAATACAAAGTATCTTTGTAATTAGCTGTCAAGACCTCCTTGTCATCCTTGAACACTTGTAATCTAAACTTTCTAGACTTGTACTAGCATCCAAACATTTCCAATTGTCCCAGAGATATTAGGTTCCTTCTAGCCATAGCCAAAAATCTTACTTGCGATAGAATCACTATTGAGCTATCAGGGTTCTGAAACCTCATTTTCCCTATAGCAGTCACATCACATATAATATCATTTCCCATCAAGATTTTACCTTCATCAATTTTTTCTACATCAAACATGAGATCCTTCCTAAATGTCACGTGATATGAACATCCATAATCTATTATCCACTCATCTCCAATTTTAATATCTAATGCCATAAGCATTAATGGTTCCTTCTGCATCGCCACAATAAAAATTGCTTCTGCTTTTCCCGACTTACTATCATGCTCATGATGTTTTCTCTTTGGACAATCCCTTTTGAAGTGATCCTCTGAACCGCAAAACCAGCATTATTTACTCTTGGCTCTAGATTTGGATCTACTTTTCTCCTTTTGTTTTCCCTTTGAAACTGACACCTTTTCACTCCTTCTTCTGCTCTAAAAGACCAAACTCTCTGCCGCAGACTGCAGCTTGTACAATTCCTTTTCTTTTAACTCCATTTCTATAGAATAGGCCGAGCTCACAATATCCTCCAATGTGATCGTTTCTCTTCCACTTCTTTACTTCAAGGTGTGAACTAGGGTGTCAAACTGTTTTGGTAAACTATTCATCAGAATAGTTGCCTTGTCATCTTCACTCATATCAACATGAACACTTGCTAGATCAGATATCAGTTTGTTAAAATCATCGAGATTTTTGTCCAGATTCTTTCCCGCATCCATTTTGAAAGCATATAATCTTTGCTTGAGGTTAAATTTGTGCAAAAACATTTTCACCTGATATTCAACTTCCAAAATCATCCATGCGTCATATTAAGATCTCTCTCTTTTAACCGACTTGAGCACTGCATCAGCTAAGCTAGACCAGATAAGATTTTTAGCCCTTTTATCTTTAGCTTTCCATCTTGGATCTGCTTTTGCCTTTTCAAGCTTTTTTCAGCAGCTTTCTTGTCGTACTCTGCACCCTTTGGGTCTAAGCTTGCCTTTTCTTCAAGATAAACCGGTATAAGTGGATCATCTAGTCCTAGAATTTCCAGTTCCGCCAAGATCTTGAATTTCCAGAGTGAGAAATCACCTTCTCCGTCAAACTTCTCAATATCAAAACGTCCTTGTGTTGGTTCCATGTATTCAGCCTTTTCATCCTTCACACTTGTCTCTTTTGTCGACATCACAATACTTTAACAAAGTTACAACTAATAATAGAAGAGAAAACTGACAGTAACAACCTCATAAAGAACCTGGGATGGCTCTGATACCACTTGTTATGAAAGCTGCTTGTATTCTTCGTTGTTCACTAATGAGATTGAGTATATTTTGTTGTAGGTATTTAGCTTCTGAAGTTTTAAACACAAGGATTTACGAGTTCCCAAGAATCTTAACTCCTTGGTATGTCTCTGTAAGCAAAGTTCACGGATGTCAATCCACTAGTCGGAAACAAAGTTACAACTCTCAAGAGACACAAGAACAAGAAAAGAAAAGGAATCAAGACAACTCTCTTTTCTCACACCCTTTGCTCTACACTCGGTAACTCACACTTCAGTCATGTTTTCTTCTTATACAATTAAAACATCCCCCACACCTTCCACACCCACTGCCACCAACCTGACATCTTTCTTCTTTTTCCTGACTCAAAAGCTAAATTACTCTTTCAGGAACAGAAGAAGGAAACCAAGCATATGGCCAAAGTTCGCAGCTCATTAGAAGACCCATTATGACTGTCTTCTTCGACTAATGGGCCAACAGCTCGATTCAGCCCATCATGGCCCAATACAAGTCACGAAGCGTAGAAGACGGTCTACAGATCCGATCGAACTTGAACCGCACTCAAACTAACATGAATATCTTGATGCATAGTAAAACGAAACGTAGGATAAGTTGCCTTTACTTTTAACAACCACCACGTAGTAGGCAGTTTAGACACGTTTCACCACATATCAATCAAAGAATTATGGTTACCTCCATACCAATTAGCCTCTTCCAAATACCACTTCACATTTTACGGTCTTATTAGCCAAAGAAGAGAAAATGGCGCCGTGAAAACCAAAAGTTGTTTCAGAAGATGAAGAAAGTGTGGAAGAGACAATCAAAGTAACTGTATCGGAAGGTAAAGATTGTAGTTTGTAGATTTCACTTGGGTCCAGACCCAATGAAATTCTGTTTCGTTAACAAAGTTGTCTATGAGTTCTGTTTTATAAAGTTTGTATGGGCCCAGGCCCACTTTTCCGATTTCCAAGTTGTAGGAGTGGAGTAGTCCTGGCTAATTGTTCTTTTAATCAGAGTTATCTGAGACTAATTTGACTCAAAACTCAAATAACTAATTTGATTAAAAATCTAGAAGCAATAAAAATAAAAACGTACCTGAGATCCAAAAGTTTCTTATGTGGAGACAAAATTTTGCTGAAATGGAAACAATTCATCACCCTTCTTAGTCTTCCAAGCAAGAACTTGTCCTCCATGTATACTTACTAAACAAAGCTTCATATGAAACTGCCCGTCAGTTCAATTAGTAAAATCAACATGTATGTGAATGTGATGTCGGAATATTAAAAACACCATATTTTCTGTGAGCTAAAATAGAAACTCAGATCTAAAGCTATCAAATTTAAATGCCAAATAAGATTCAAGCTACACCAATGTGACTTTCAAGTACCATTTTGGTAAAATCGGAACCCAAATCACCAATAGAAACAGAGCAAATAAACAACCTTATAGTTATCTGAACCAAAGAACCTAAATAAACAGATTCTCCCCAAGAAACAAGATGTGGCTTATTGAAAATATAGGATCCAAATATATACCTACTACTTATTAAGCCTTCTTATATTGTCCGACTATAAGTCACCACGATAATAGACTTTTCCTAGCAAGACAGTTTCCTATAACGACAATTTATACACAACTAATAAAACTTTAGTGTTAAAGAGAGATCAAACCTGGTAAAATCATTGGTTATAATCTCCTTTTTGGTATTTCGAAGCTGAAAAAAAGACATAAATAACAACTCAAAGTTAATTTCAAAAGACTTACTTGATCAAGAAATCGAGTAATTAAAGAAACCATTAACAATCTTAAAGAGGAAGGGGCATTTACCTGATCAAAAGTTGGAAATATATAATCTGCAAACTGATACTCAAAACACAGAAAGGCAAGGAGAGATTAGTTATGTAAGAGATATGCTTAAAAGAAAAAGAAACTTACCATTGCAGTTAGACAAATTCTGAGAATCAAAATTGTGTTGGTTTGATGAAAACATGGTACAAAGAAAAAGATTAAATATGTTCTTTTAACCATCTTTCTACTTCATGCTTTGCACGAGCCTAGAACCAATCAAGTGTTGCACAATGATGTGCCCTCGCTGACTAGAAAGGCTACAAGAGCTAGGCACAAAGAACTCACTATACTATCCATCAAGTCCCAACCTAAATTCAACAAGCCTTTTCATGACAACCTTAGCAGAAAACTGAATTTATATTATGATGTCTCAGTAACACTCAGAGACTTTATGCAGAAACTTGAATTTTCTTCTCCCAGTATAGAACTTATGCAGAATAATGAATTTTCTCAATTCCGGAACATCATTAGGAGTTAACCTCCATTAATATCTCACTTGATAGTCTTATTGCAGAAGTTTGAATATTGATCATGATGTGTCATTACAAGCAGAGTATTGAAGTTTTGAACTTTTGGTACATCCATCTGAACCTTGGTATTGACGGACAGCAAAATCTTGAATTTCATATGTGGCGTATACATTCCCATCATGATGCAGATCATTGAATAGATTGTCTTGCTATCACCAACAAGCACGATAAGGCAGAATATTGAATATTTACCAAGTTTGACTCAACCCTGTAAGATTAGAGTTTTAGTAGATACTTTGTTTCAAAATCTCTGGGACATTTGTACACCAGTTTTTCTTAGCCCTGCAGTATATGAATTGGGCAACCCGTAAGGACATTAGCCTAAGCAGAATTTTGAATTTCCAGTAGCAGAATACTGAATGTGTCTTAAATGTCAAGTGAATTTTCTTAATCGTACATCAGACAAACCTTAAGGGCATTAGCCTCTCGCAACATGGTTAAGCAGAATATTGAATTTTTTTTCTCATTCTCGCAACATGGTTAAGCAGAATATTGAATATGCATTAGCAGAATACTGAATATGTCTTATGCGACGAGTGATTTTTCTTAATCGGACATCGGACAAACCTTTTAAGGCATTAGCCTCTAGCAATTTTCTGTAGCAGAATATTGAATTTTTTTTCTCATTCTCCCAATATTATTAAGCAAAATATTGAATATGGGACTATCATTAGCAGAATATTGAATTCTTTTTCTCATTCTCCCAATATTATTAAGCAGAATATTGGATATGGGACTATCATTAGCAGAAGCTTGAAGTAAATATATATATATATATATATATATATATATATATATTTCTGGACATGGATTTGACAAGCTTTACTCAGACATGTATGTCTCTTTCCTTATATTTCTTGTGAATTACTTGGGCAACATCGGGACATAACTTGACAAGCTTTACTCTCAGACATCGGGACAATTTTCCCAAGTTAGAAACCGGACAAACCACAATTATGTAATGTGTCGTCCCTTTCTTTTGGGTTAAAACAAAGAGACTGTTTTATTTTAACAAACAAAACGCCAAAATCAAAAAGAAATTCTTGACAAAACTTGAGAAACCATAATCCAAAACAAAAATTTCTGAATTTGAAAAACTAAAGCAAATCTTGAAACATATAAACAATAACCCAAAAGCTTTCATAAGATAAGCAAAAGCAAACGTGAACTAAGAAATTTTTAAACCAAAGAAATTTTGAAGAGGAAAATTTGAAGAGAAATTCAACATGTGTAAAAATGGATATAGTTAAAATCACGAAAGTAAAACCCATCTGAAAAAAGAGATTTCATATAATCTAAATTAGGGTTTTTAAATTTGTAGAAACAATCAAAATCTTAATAGAGAAACGAAACTTTGAAATTCAAAAATACTTCTAGATTTTCTTGACAAAAATCGAAATCGAAGTTCAAAATCGAGAACAGAAAGGTTCAAAATCTAAGAAACAAAATCAAGAAAGTAAAACACCACTGAAAAAAGAGATTTCAAAAAATTCAATTTAGGGTTTTCAAAAATTGTAGAAACAATCAGAATCTTAAAACAGAAATAAAACTTTGAAATTCAAGAAAGCTTTTGAATTGTCGAGATAAAAATAACAAATCAAAGTTCAAAATCTGGAACAGAGAGGTTCGAAATATAAGAAACAAAATCGCGAAGGTACACAAACCTCTCCAAATCGAAGAAACACAGAAAACCGAAAGAGGGTTTTTGGAATTGCGATCAAACACGAAATCAACAGAAAGCGACTATAAAAGATTCAAAAGAACTAATCGAAATAGATATTACCAGATGATGATCATCGATAATGGCTTTCACAGATTTTTTTTTTTTTGGACATAACGGCTTTCAAAGAATATGAAAGCGAAAGTAATACAAGATCGTAAGTCGTAATGAGAATCAGCCAATATAATATGACTACCAAGTAGAAATTGATGATGTACACTTCTGGAGTGCAGAGAAACCGTACATTCCGGTTGCATCTCTTCTTTGTTGAAAGAAAGAAATTTCATTTGATAGCCGAGCGACAATACGAATGAATAATGACTTATTCATTCTAAAGCGACGTCGAAACATAGGATGCAGGAAAGTGGCATTTTCAGAAAAATAGTCGGTTCATAGTTTGATGTGTCCATCTTCACGATGTCTTTCGATATGGATTCTTTTTTTTCTCTGTCTTGGAGCTGGTATAGAATCACTGTAAGAGTACATAGCTGTTTTCAATTCTTCAGAGAAAAGATTATCGAATTCTTCGTTCAACGCTTCTGCTAACTCATCACGGGAAGATGAAGCCATATTAGAAGAAGAGAATGAATTGATTTTTGTAACATAAGTGAATGACTTGATTTCTTTAAGCAAAGAGAAGGAATTTTTTTTTGTAACAAGAGAGATTGATGATTTTTTTTTGACAATGTAAAAAGAAGAGTGTGATCATATATTTATAGGAAGAAGAGATAATTGATTTCTTCATACAAAATCACACAACATACAAAATTTTCTTGTGTCCGTGAAGGAAATGAATCTCTTTATTAGAATATGACAAAGTATATACAACTTGTTTCATGTACAACATGACTTGACTCCATGATGTCTTCTTTTGGTTTACTTGACTCCATGATGTCTTCAATCTAAATTGTGTAGTTCGTGAGTCGATGTTGTCCTCTTTTGTTCATTAAAAAATGTGTAGTCTGTGAGTCGTTGTTGTCCTCGCACAAAATCACAGAAATATACGTCACATTAGTAAATCACAGAGCCATAGACACAGTAAATCACATTGTTAAAAGCACAGAAATTGAGGCATAGACAAAGTAAAACTCAGATCATAACCAAATTACAACTGAGGCATACACATAGTAAAAGACAGAGTCATAACTAGATTACAACTGAGGCATATACATACTTAAAACACATATTCATAACCAGATTACAATTGAGGCATACACATACTAAAACACAGATTCATAAGCAGATTACAAGTAAGGCATACACATACTAAAACACAGATGCATACACAGAGTCATACACATTTTCAAACATAAGATATTCAAAGCAAGATATCTTTGATTAGCTTCAGTTTAAGTTCTTCTTCAATGTCAGATAATGGGCCTGGTTTAGCTAGAATACACTCAAGAAGTTTCTTGGTTGTTAGTTTATCATTCAAGGCATGTTCTTGCTGCTTCAAGGCAAAATCCTTTTGCCTAACATCCCACAATCTCTGAATCCTTTCCAAGGCATCATCTTCATCTTCAGTTTGTGAACTTGTTGCTGTCCTCTTCCCTTTACTTTTGGCAGCCTTGACACCTTTTGGCCGAGCTTCAAAGGCCTCAGAGTCTCCTTCATCTAGAGTAGCCTGAGACTCTCCTTCACCCTTTCTTCTTTTATTCTTCTCTGTTTCTTTAGTCCGATGTAGAGCACACCATTTCTTGTAATGTCTTAATGCTCTCCATGCGTGCTCCATGTTGAACTTCTTCTTGTAATCATTCTCGTAAATCTGGTCTGCTAAGTTCACGAGATCATTTTCACGCATACCACTTGCCATCTGAGTTTTGCAGCTTGATGAGAACCAGCAAACTTACATGTAGTCTCGTTGATCTTCGACCATCTCTGTTTACATTTTCCTGACTCTCTCTTTTTCAGAGAAGAAGCATTTAGACTTGCAGCAAAACAGGCAACAATCTCCTTCCAGAATGCTTCTCCTCTTTGCTCATTCCCTACAATGATATCTTTGCTTGTGTTTAACCAAGCAGATATCAATATTAGATCTTCTGTCACTGACCAAGGCCCCCTCTTACTCGCTGGGGGGACTTCAGATTCACCAAGGACAGAACTTGGTGATGGAGATTCAACTGGTTGAAGGAAAGGGAAATTCTGCTAGCTAGTTAAATGGTCCACGAAGCCAGCAGCAGAGTATTCCTCAGGGTTCATTTTAGGTGTTTTTAGGCTTGTGTCTTTAGGTGTTTCTAAGAGTTATATTGAGTCAGATAAGGTTTTGAGGTTTGATCAACCGTCAGATATGAAAATATGCGTAAATCTTATCTTACCGCGACCCTTGGGATAACATCTCGTCTCCAATGATCCTTCCAAATTTTAATTTGTTTACCATCCCCTGGTTTCCTAACTAAACCTTGTGCCAGTAAAATTCGTGCCGACATAATACTCCGCCAGCCATACAACACTAGTCCACAAACAGTCACTTCCACAACACATGTATCCTTATAATATTTTCCCTTCAAGACTCTCGCTAACAGCGAATCTTGAAATTCCAGTAGCCTCCACACTTGTTTAGCCAGAAGGGCCGAATTAAAATCTTCTAACATTCGGAAACCCAACCCACCACTAGATTTCGGGTTACACAAATCTCTCCAATTTTTTCCAATGGATGCCTCCGGTAGAACGTGACCACCAAAAATTAGCTATGGCTGACTGAACTGTTTGAAGAACAATCCTCAGAAGTCTATAACAGCTCATTACATACGTTGGTAATGCCGTCAAAATAGACTTAATCAAAACATCTTTCCCTGCTTTGGATAAGAACTTGTTAGACCAAGTAGCTACTCGTGCATGTAACTTATCGGCTACAAAAGTAAACACCTTTACTCTAGATCCTCCTACTATTTCCGGAAGCCCTAAATACTGCCCTAAACCACCAATTCTACTAATCCCCAAAATTGTTTGATTTCTGTTTGAACATCCGACCCAACATGCTTCCCAAATTGTATTGATGACTTTTCAAAATTAATTTTCTGACCCGACATTTGTTCATATTCGGCGAGTATCTTGAGAATATGTGTTGCCTCTACTTTATTTGCTTAGCAAAAAAATAGTGTATCATATGCAAAAAGAAGATGCGAGATTGACGGACTAAGTCTAGCAACTTTTATCCTAGTAATGAATTTTTCGGGGCCCGCCTTATGCAATTTGGCTATAAGAACCTCTGTGCATGGGATAAAAAGGTATGTGGATAAAGGATCCCCTTGCCATAGCCCCCGCTCAGGAATAATACACCCTTCCGGGACCCCCATTAATCATTACTGAATACTCTACACTCGTAATACACCACATGATACACTGTATCCATTTGTCACAAAAACCCAAATTTCCCATTATCGCAACTAGAAATTCCATTTCACTCTATCATACGATTTACTCATATCAGTTTTTATTGCCATGAACTTGCTACTTATTGACTTATTCGTTCGTAATGCATGTACCATTTCCTGAACGATCAGAATAAAATCTGAAATCAAACGGCCCTCTAGAAACGATGACTGTGTCTCTGACACAATCTTTGGTAATACTCGCTTTAGACGTAACCCTAATATTTTTGCGACCAATTTATACCCAATATTACACAAAATAATAGGCCAAAATTCAGTCATCTTAGTCAGACGAGGCACCTTAGGTATAAGACAATTGTCTACTAAACCAGTTATCCTATGACGTGCTCGCCGTTGACGCACCACTGTATGGAAAAACTTTGTATTCTCATCACCTTCTTTCAACCATTTATTTCTACATTTCTGTTTCCAGTAGACCTCCTCCTCAATATAGGCTGACTTAAGCTTAGCATTAGCTTCGCGTAAGGCGTACGTATCAACAATTGCACTAGTGTTTTGTAATTCCACTGCCGCTTTCGAGTAATCAATTTTCTGTATACCTGACTTTAAATTTTCACTTCTCCAATGAGAGATTTCCTTCCGACAAAACCAAAATTTTTTCAACCAAAAAAGAGCGTGACTGCGATCTAATCTCGCTCTTCTTCCAACTACGTTCCTATAATATCCCTGAATCCCTCTTTTCCCAACCATCTTTTATCAAAACAAAAACGTTTAGCCTTGACCGTACATAGCTGATCTTGGAAATTCACTAAGATTGGCCGATGATCGGATCATACCATATCCAGATAAGTGATTTCCGATTTTGGATATAACTCATGCCAATTAGCATTACCAAAAGCTTTGTCTAACACACAACAAAATACTTTGTTACTATGTACTCCTCTCCAGGACCAACTGTTCCCAATTTTGGAAAACTCTAACAAACCACAATCCCTCAGCATTTGATTAAAAGGTACAAAAGAATTTATACTTCTCGTAATACCTCCTTGTTTTTCATGATTTCTGGAGATCTCGTTTAAATCCCCACATATAGTTCATGGGCCTGAACGAGTGATGCCTAATCGTGTGAGTCTTTACCAAACATATGATCTTTTTGTTTGAACTGGATCACCATAAAAGAAAGTGATATATGAATTAATTCCTATAAGATCGAATGATAAATCTATCATCTTTTTGTCCTTATAGTTAATTGTCACATTATAGTTATCGTGATACATTAGAGCTAAGCCTCCATTAGAGCTCAATTTTTCAACTATTAACAATTTATTATAGCCCAAATGTTGTTGGAATTTTACCAAAAAATGTTCTTTATTTTTTGTTTCTGACAAAAATAAAAAATCCGGATTAAAAACTCTCCAAATATCTCTAAGATAATTAATTGTTATTTTATTTCTCAAACCTTGACAATTCCAACATAATAATTTTAAAATCATAATAATAATAAAATTAACAATTAAGGAGCCTTAGACTTACTCTTATTAGTGACCCTTTTTGGGTGTGGTGACATTAGACCCACTAAGGCTAATTTCCTAGTACTAGTTCCCCTTAGAGGGGTCAAAATTCAAACCCCTTGTTTACTAGCAGCTACAGATGCCTTCATTGCTTTAGCTTCTCTATAACTCTGTAATTTTGCAGCCATAACCTCATTGTTTTGCACATTTTCCTCTTCCGATTGAACGCTCCGACTAGTCATGACCGCATCTAATGCTAACTCCTCTAGCACATCATCAGTCATCAAATCTTCGTGATCATCTTCTACATTACCCTCAGGTTCGACATTGTCGTCCTGACCCAACTGTTCCAGATCCTCATCGACCTCATCTAAATCATCGACATCCTCCATCATATCCGACAATGGCTGCCCCTCACCATCCTCGTTTCTTGCAACCTCATTCCTTGTCGCCGCTGCCAATGTTTGACAGTCTGTCTCGATAGTAGTACCACCTTGAAACAGAGGTCGACGCACCTTCTTAGCCAAAGACGTCTCCGCTACCACTTCTACCACGTTCCCCTGCAAAAAATACAGAAAACGACAATAGATTACCTGACCAACATCAACACAAATCAACTTGAAATGTAAAGTTACCTTTGTAGTTTCAACTAGGTATGGCTGAAAAGCTAACATATCTCGGCCTCTCTTATTACTATCACCTCTATCTTTACCTAACTTAGGTTTAGATTGGAAACCTTTACCTTTGCTAGGTCCTAAAAACGCCCCTTTGTAAGACTTATTTCTCTCCCACCTATTAAATTTCTAGGATTTTCAATTGATGGAATCCGAACATCTAACTTATTCTTATAACAACTGGAAGCCTCATGAGTCATACGATAACATAAGCTACAAAATCCTTCCAATCACCTATACTCAAACATTACTTTCGACTCACACCCTTCTTCAAAATCTAAAATCGATGAAAAAACCAAAGGCTTTGAACAAGGAAGTTCAATGAGCACTTGCCCTTTTAAGACATCAATACTAATGACTAAACCCAATGAATTATTCGTATCCATAACCTAATAAAGTTTAGGTGGTCCGCATCAGCCAATGGTTTCTATGGTGCATAGGAAACCATCCACCCGTCAAAATTTATTGCACCATTATCTAAGACCAATTTCATGTCAGGTTCAATTTGAAACTCAAACTGAAATCGACCATTCCCTAAATTCAGACCTCGAACTCTACCCACTAGACCCCAAAACTGTGGCATCATAAAAATAAAGGTGTCTACATTTTGCATCATTGGGTTTAGACACCTCCCCATCAAAAATTTTGAGCTTCTAGCCAACAAAGCCGAGTTTTCAATCTTAGGGATCTTAATTTTTAGAACCCTAGGCGGTTACTTTGATGCTATCATCTTCTTACTTGCGTTTAGTTGAGACATCACCAACTCAACAATAAAACGTGGAACTAATCGTTTTGTGTTTAAAATTATTTGTGATGGAATCGTAAAAAAACTATGCCTCTTTTCAGCTTTAAATAGAGTTTAACACTTATACTTAGCCTATAATTTCTCATATACTTCAGCCCCAAGAGAATCCTATCTTTTAGGAATCCTAACAGAAAAAGCATACAACTACCTTTCAAATTGACTAAATTCAAACCTCCAATACTTATCTTAACTATAAGAAACAAAGATATGCGAATAACTTTGATCTTATCACCACAAATAATCAGACTCTTAAGAATCTGATTATACCATTTAAAACTTTTTAACATGAAATATTTCAAATTTAATCGAACCTTTAACTTTACCAATCTTAGAACTAACCGGTGAAATATCATTCCTATTAACTCTCCTCTCTGCAAACTTTGATATTGAGCTTCCAAAAAAACCTTAGAAACAAGACCAAAACAAAACCCAATTACCATCATCATACATAAAAAGTGTCTACACCAAGAAACACTAGAAACCCATAAACCGATGGATAAAATTATATTCTAGATTGACTCTACGGCCATTTGAATGAGCCAATTAATCAAGACCGTAAAGCCAATTTTATTTTGCAAAAAATGTACAATTGAACACTAGTTTTCATAAACTTGCACAAGAATCATCAGAAACAACAGAGATTTGATCAAACCTCTCCATAATCCACTACCACTATGCCCAACCTCAACGACAATTAAGCCAGACCTAAAGATCCAACAAATAATCAAAAGAACCCAAACAGCCATTATACATACTGTGAGAATTCGATCCTATATTAGAATGTGAAACAAATTTCTCCCTAATATCCCCATGACCAACCTAGTTATTCGAATCCACCAGAAAAGCAGACGCGAAAAACATTCATATGTATTAGACCAACCATCAAGGCGGATCATCTCAGCGGTATCGGATCTGAAAATAATGTCATCAGATACCGATACCCCGATCCCCAACCACCGAAAACAGCTAACATGGAACCAAGTACCATTAACCCATTTGCCAATACGAAACTTTAAAAATAGTTTAAGAAACAACATAGAAACTTACCTTCATCTCCATTTGAACGAAGAAACTTGTCGGAGAAAAAACTCACAGAAACTAGATTCACCCCAAAAACGAGGCTCCAATATTGCAAACACCCTTACCTAGAACCTCTATCACTCACTCACTCTCCAGAAAAAGTAAACCCTAAAAACCCCCGAACCTTCCTCTTCCCTCCCAAAATGAATCTGAGAAAACACTCCCCACCTCTCCCTGGAACTCCGACGAAAACTCGCGTGAAACCCTAACCTTGAATACCTCTGATCCGCCTTGGATCTCCCTCCGAATCGACTGAGACACCACCTCCAAGATCTCCCTTCTAATTAAAAAAAACATCCCACTCGACTCCCTAAAACTCGCGTGAAACCGAAGCCAAGAGCCCTCCGAATCGTCGTAGAGCTCCACTTTGCCGCCGCCTCCGAAGTCGCTTCCAGGATCACCCTTTTGTAAGAGAAACCCTAAGCGCACATCAATAATATATATATATATGTTTGTTAGATAATATATATGTTAATGCATAATATATTTACTAATCAAATAAGATAATAATACGTTTAAAGGTAATATATGTATTCATAGGATACTAAGTGTCTTACTAATAATAATAAGTTTGTGCCCCTTATGAATTATATGTGTAAAAATGTTTTATCAGATAATTGGGTTATATATCTACTACTTATATATGTGTAAAAGGATTATTCGTAAAAAATGTTAATGTTGTTACAACCCAATAATCTTTCTACTTATATATGCAGAAAATAATGTTTTACACAAGTAGCAGATAACATTTGTGTTACATCAAGAATACATATTTTTAGATAATATTTATGTTTTAGCACATAGTATATGAGATAACAAGTAATATATGTTATCAAGTTATTAACAGGGTAATGGGTTCTAAAGTTTTTACCGGCACATTATCAACAAACAAAATTGTCTCATGAAACTAGGATTATTATGGTCATTTAATTTAGTTTTTTCATCTAAAAGTAGATTATATTGGTTTGATGATATAACAAAAATCTGACGACATTAAATGATACAGGGAATAATGGACGCATTATACTACATAAAAAAACTAAGGTGGAAGTGTTATTATTATTTTGTATATTCACCTAATTCTGTTTTTATTTTATCGACACAACATATTAATGTCCACACGATTTCGAATAATTGGGTAAAGTAACACCAATGGGCCGTCGTCATTTTTTAAACTTAAGCCCTTAAAATTGAACGCAGCCTTGTATTGATTTAAGAAAACATTGGGTGAAATACAAAATATTTATAGATATTGGGGTCATATTGAAATTCTCTTAAAGTAGCTTCCATTGTGAACTAAAACCCTAGACTCCAAATATCAATTTTCGAAAAACCTTTTCTCCTTCGTCTTTTCCCCGTCTCTTTCGGAGCCGTCGCTTGTGAAAGTTACCGGAGTTTTATCAGTCATGATGGAAATACGAACTCCGAAGACTGGCAAAGCCAAGCGTGTACTCGAAAAGCGAGCTCCTAAATTGGTGAGAGTTCTGTTTCTCTTCGTATTTTGCGTTTGAAAATCTTACCGAGAAGTGAATCATGTTTGGAGTTATCTAAATGTCGATTTTCTGTCTATTGGATTCCTGGGTTTCCTACTTCTAGGGAATTCATTCGAAGAACCACTATAAATTTGTCCGTTTTGTATCTGATTGATTGTTTTAAACGGAATGGCAGGTTGAAACTGGGAAGAAGACGTTGATTCTTCATGGAACAAAGACGAGTGCTACTCTAAGCACTGTATTAATGGAACTTTATCGTTTGAAGAAGGGAAGTGCCATTAAGTACTCGAGGAGGAATGAGAATATTAGGCCCTTTGAGAGTGGAGGTGAAACTTCATTAGAGTTCTTCTCTCTCAAAACCGATTGTAGTTTATTTGTGGTAAGTTTTTCGATGTTGGAAAAGCTTTGCAGCTGTAAAAGCTTGGTTTTATGGTGGGACTACTGAAATGTCTCTGCATAGATTTTGATTTGTTTATTAGTCCATAGATTGCTAGATTCTAACCTCACATTGGCTGCTGTATTGGAATACATTGGCAAAAGTTAAACTTTTCTATCATTCGCTAGTTGTAATGTTGGGCGTTAAGGATTGATTTTGAAATTGCAGTATGGCTCTCACACAAAGAAACGACCTGACAATCTTGTAATTGGGAGAATGTACGACCACCATGTCTATGATCTAATAGAAGTTGGGATTGAGAACTTTAAATCCTTGCTTTCATTTTCGTATGACAAGAAAATAGCACCTCATGAAGGATCAAAGCCTTTCATTTGCTTTACTGGTGAAGGGTTTGAGAATGTACAAGAGCTGAAGCATTTAAAAGAAGTCCTGACTGATCTGTTTCGAGGCGAGGTGAATTTTTCCCTAATTCTGTATACTCGACCTACTTAGCCAATTCGATATCCAGCTTTGGGAATGCATATGGTTTATATCAGAAGTTGAAAGAAGGTGAATTTATTTGTTTGCAGGTTGTGGATAATCTAAATCTTGCTGGAGTAGACCGTGCTTATGTATGTTCAGCGATATCTCCAACTAAGGTTTTCCTTACTCATTGCGCATTGAAGCTTAAAAAGTCAGGTACCATTGTCCCTAGAATGGAGCTCGTTGAAGTCGGTCCTTCCATGGACTTGGTTATCCGGCGTAATCGTCTTCCCAATGAAAGCCTAATGAAAGAAGCAATGAGGACATCCAAGGATAAGCCTAAGAAGAAGGTAATACAGGACATAAAAACTTCTAAGTTTCAGCTCATGTTTCCGTAAAATTGACAGAAACAAACAACCAATCAAATCATTCTCTGTTGTCACAGGAGAAAAACGTTACTCAAGATCCAGTACTAGGGAAGTCTGGGAAGCTTTATGTGCCTGATCAGAAGGTAAAAAAGAAAGAGCACAGAAGCAGATACCGATATCCAGTTTTGTAGATCATTATCATTCCAAACTGATTGTTTCAATCTTTTTGCAGCTTAATGAAATGAATTTGCCCGATAAATCCAAGGGATTGAAGAGAGAACGGAAAGAGGCAAAGCTGAAGCATAAAGAAGGGAGTGCTTCCAAAAAGAAGAAAGTGTCCGAGTAAACTACTCTCTTACCAAACCAAACTCATCAACAACAGTTTTCATTGTGAGAATGATGAAATGATTTTGTAGTAATGGGCATGGCTTTCTTTTTTCCATTGGAATCTATTTACTGAATGTTTTTTGTACGCTAATATTTATTGAGGTAATTTTGTTTGTTATAATTCTACAGTAACAAAAATTGTTAAAGAAAAGAGTTCAAAATATATTTTCAAACACATCTTTGTGTTATCTCTGTTTACTGCTACCTAAAAGTACAGTAGTTTTGTTTTAATTGATTGAATAAGTGGTAAAATGACAATCTCAAACTAATAAAAGAAAGTGATTTTACTCTAAAAACCTCTCACAATTTTCAGATTCAGTATTAAAATATATTTTTTAAACTTCAAGTTTACTTCTGTTAATGGTTAATGAAAAAGCTTATAGGCTTTTTTTTTTCTTTTTTTTTTTCTTTTAAACACTATAGCATAACAGGTTTATTCTGATTGAAAATCATATTATTTTGAGAGACTGATATGGTACTGTTAAACTAAAAGGTTTTGAGATAATTTTTATCATCAATTTTGTACTATAATGTAATGTAATGTTTAGTCCGCTTTGCTCATAATTGATAATTAATAAGTGAGATTGATTTAGAATCAGTTTGGTGTTTCACTTTCGGTCTTTTCAATAAATAAATTTCGTTTCTAAACACAACATAACTTTTTTTTTATAAATAAGATATGTACACACTAAACTTAGCATCATTTTCTTACATGTAAGTCGTAAAATAATAAAGGTAAACTAATGGTAGATATGAACACGTACCCTCTTCACTTTTAGCTGAATATGTTTTTTTCCAACTTAACTTAATTCATGAGATCAAAGAACAGAGCCAATATTGAAAAATATATTGAATAAATGACTGATTTTTGGATATTTTTAATATTATGGGCCAGAAATTAGCTTTGAAATTTAAAGCGCGAAAAATAAGAGATGGAGAAAAAGAGCTGAATTGGCATTTGAGGTGGACAATTTCTTCCAAAAAAGCCAATTTCCAGAACCAGCCACTATATTCGGAACCTCCGAACAATCTACTGTAAGTGCAACTTCTTGAAATTGAAATGAATTTTTTTTTATCAATCCACTTAATATTCTTTATCTTATTATGAACTACTGAATAATTTAGGCACAAAAAAAGGTTTTAAAATTATAATAGAGTAGGTGGGCAGTCCAAAAATGATGATTAATTGGTTAAATTTTTGACCTAGCAACTTTTAAACGATAATGACTGATCCATATTAAGCTTAAAACCTAATTAAGCTTTTATTCAGTTAAGTGTGTCTATCTTCTACACTTGGCTGATTCCTAATCTGTAAATTTAAACCTAACCTTATGTGTTCTTCTTCATCATTATTCTTTTTGGTTTGAAACCAAACCAAATTCATATGTAACATTATTTATACCATACTCAAATATAAAATAATAACATTATGAAGTTTTGAAAATAAGAGAAACCAATGTCGAAGAAGACAAAATGTTTTGAAAACGTGAACCTTAAACAACTTGACTGGAAATTATTTTCCACGAAGTTTAATTTGGGTCTCTTTTTACATTTGATTTCGGACCGTCGCTTTCTCCGAAATTTCATTGGCCCGACCTCAACAATTTTTTTTTCCAAAAAAACATAGTGGATCTAATAGGTTATTTTAAAATCTTTTTGGTGAATACTGAATTAATAAAATAGAGGTACTAGTGACAATAAATTTAAGGATGAAAAATTATAAAACAGAAATAAGACGTAACATTAACAAAATAAAATATAATTAGTGAAGGTGCTTAGGAGTTACGACATTTAGATTCTTTGTATACGCGTAGAAAGACAGACAATTTTGATTACAAGTTTCGACTCAATGCATGCACGTACCGACGGTACCGTTGTACACACGATCGGTGATATACTAGAAAACAAATTAACCCATTGACAAAAATAAAAATATACACCGATTCGTACAAATTAATTAATTAATACTTCTACGTATTGAAAAACCAAAAAAATGCACGTGTGGCTGTTGAAAAAAATTGCTAAGGCAATGACGACACACATATATATATACATATAAATACATATAAATACGTTTTATTTTCCGACCAAAAAAACGTTTTATTCTAAAAAGAAATATGAACTTCATAAAACATTTAGAAATTTTTTCAAACCAATTGTTTGAAAAGAGATATGAACTTCGCAAACTTTTCTAATCTTATTGGATATTAATTTCTCTATGGTGCACTCTTTCAATTGTAGTAGCTAATTAATGTCTTTCAAATTTCAATATGTGTTGATATCACTAATCATTAAAAATTAAAATTATACTTTACTAGACACTAAAACTGAAGAAGTAAGTTCGAGTAAGTATTTGATGTCCCATTTTATATTTTCTAATCAGAATTTGATTTCATATAAAAATATTATTTTATGTGATAAAATTTAATTGGTTTATATATTAAATTTAGCCTATCCAATTATTGAGAAAAATAAAAAAAAAGAGATTTGTATAATCAAGAGTTTGTATTATTGTTGTCTTTGTGAATTAAGACATGGATGCACCACACTTAGATTCAAATTTATAATATAGATTTCTGACAATAAGAAAAACACCGTAACTACTATTATGTATATTTTAGATCTAGTTCTTGAGAAAATATTGAAAAGAATGATCCACATGTACTAAAAAATGGTTAATTAATTAGTATCATGAGTGTATCACTATCATCGATTCATCATAAGCACTCGCACACATGTTCTAGCAATATACAATTGAAACCTTTAGTGTCGTCAATGATGTCAAATCCGCACGCTCATAAGCAACGACCTCTTTGTGTGCAATCATTAGTACTTCATTATCATGTGAACAACCACAATTCCCATCAGATTTTTCGTTTTATATTTTATATCTTTTCCTTAATTTATATCATATAATTGTATTTTTTTTCAGGTTCGATTTTTCTCTGAAAAAATTAGTTTGTTTTTGTTTGTATTTTAAATAAATGATCGATGTCTGGTCTTTTATTAAACTTTAGTGAGGCTTTTATTAGTCGAGAGTGTTTTGATTCCACCACAACTTTTTTTCAATAGTGAAGTACATTTATATATCATAAAAGATTATGCTATTAATTTGGGCTCCATATTGTCGTTGATGGCTTAGATCTACGGTTGTAGGTTAGTATGTTTTTAAGTCTATTTCCAGTCCTAACATAGTCATTTTTGGGTTTTTTACCTTCCATTTTTAACTTAATTTCTAAAGATATTTTTATTTTCCGCCACCTGATGTATTTAACCCTTGTTACTCTATCCGGACTTCTAATATATGAATCATTTAGTAAAAAAATTCTAAGCCATAATTATTTGGGAATTTAAAGTCTTTTGCCCACTTATTAATGTACAATAATATGTTATTTCAAGTATAATGGATTTTGGTTAGATGGTTTAATTAATTTGCTCTTGTGCTGAGTTTAAATTCTACCTTATTTAAATTGGAGAATTTAGACTATAAATTGAGTATTGTCAATTTAATAATTATTTATTGAAAAAATATAATTGATCTTCTTTTATCAGTTCTGATTATCAATAACATCGGCTAATAATATCAGTAGTATATATTACTTGGACTTTGTAAGTTTTTTTACTTCTTTTATTGAATATTTATGTATTAAAATTAATGGTGAATATAAAGTTGAAATACAAAAAACCAACAGAATATATCTCCTTAAACGAAAACCAAACGTAGGACACTATTGAAAACTAATCTCAAAAATATTTATCTAGCACTTATGGACATAAACCCAAAAACTACTATCCCAACCCAAGTTTTTTCATTTTATACAATACGGTTTTTTTTTTAATTCTTTGTAAAATTTTGACAGAAACTTAACAATTGGTTTAGTGGTTAAAGATTTATTTTGATTATTATCTCTTATACATTAATAGCAAAAGATTTATGAATATTTATAAACTTCGAAATTTAGTGAATTCCTCAAGCAAGCTAAACACCAATCTTCAGAAAACTAATTTTCACATTACAAGTTAGAATAAAGGAACAGAATAACCTTTAACATAAGAAAACTGAATATTTTTAGCCAAGTTTAAATTGAATATTGTAGAAAAGTTACCTATTAATATATGGCCAAGTTGTTTGTGTAGATAATGCTTTTTTTTTGTTTAAACCTATTGTGTTCTTAA
This sequence comes from Lepidium sativum, assembly GCA_023374145.1. NCBI lineage: Eukaryota > Viridiplantae > Streptophyta > Magnoliopsida > Brassicales > Brassicaceae > Lepidium > Lepidium sativum. Next base: position 3,091 of record JAKUCM010000068.1, on the reverse strand, counting down.
TGATTCTTCCATTTGAAATGTAAAGATGAGAACTTTGGGCGCATAAACAATATTTTATTAGTTATATAACGCATAAATTATGTGGTTACACGTATGATGCGATCATTTGTGTTCTTTTTTTTCATCTTTTTTTACTTAATTAGTTTATATTCGTATTAGTATTAAGATAACCAAAATTAGTACCTCAGCTATATATATTAGTTTTTAATCTATTCTTTTAGGTACACTGGATATAATATATAACTAATGGTGGTTGAAGAAAAAATGATACAAAAAATATTAAATTTAAATAAAAACTGAAATTTTAACAGGAAAAAAAATAAAACATATTTGATTTGTTATAGTTCCTTTGTGTGAAAGGCACATCCATATTTGATTACAGTTTTGTTATAATAGAACGAATATGAAAAGAAAATAAATATTTTTCTTTGGCACATAATATTATTTATCTATTTAACATATATTTTGTAGTTTAGTTGTATTTTATTTATGTTATGTTTAAAAATGATTTATGTAAGTTTTTTTAAAAATGTTTAAAGAAGCGGCTAATCGAACGAGAGGGCCTAAAATGTGACTCTTGATTAAAGACAATCTATGAGATTAAGATAAGCTTAATTATATTAAGCTAGCAATCCTAAGTAACTAGAACCACTCCTTTGACAGTTCTTGAGCTAATGATGATTATACTCCATTATGAATTTTATTATGATATTTTAGCGATTTTAAATAATACTTGAAATTAGTAAAGAAATGTGTGAAGAGGCACATTATGTCGAGGTGCAATTTCTTAATCAAGTCTAACTATATCTCATAGGCCATTAGTGTTCAATCCTACACGAGTTGACTTAGACGATCAATTAAATATATAAAGAATGTAATCTATTAGAATAATAATTAATTAGATAAGATATATAATCGGCTAGGACAAGATGCTAGCTTAGCTACATTAAAAAACATACAATCCAAGTTTTGTTTTCTGAACTATACTTTGGGTATATTTAGACATTGTCTTTTTTGACCACAAGAAATAGTTAGTTGAAATTGTTTTTAACTATTACAATTAGTGAATCATAGTACACGAGAGAAGGCGAAAAACAGAAAAGATATTTTCCTTAATTTGGTAAAGTAATATGTACAATGATCTTTTATATATATATATATATATATATATATATATATATATATAAAGATTAAACCATTAAACATACTTAACAGACTTAACAACCATTTAATCAATTAAGTAAATGTATCTAATATATCCCTCAAATCTTAATTAGAATCTTTCGGTTTGATAATGATTTTTTGGATAATAGATAGTTAGACTGTATAGAAGCAAGGAGTTTGGTAAGAAGATCAGTGTGTTGATTCAACGTACCAACATGTAAAGTGTTGAGAAACCCTTTCTTGAGCTGATTTCGAACAATATGGCATTCTACTTCGATATGCCTTGTTCGCTCGTGAAAAATAAGGTTTGAGGCTATATATAAGACATATTTTTTGTCTCCAAATAACTTGGCAGGAGCAGATGTAGTAATATGAAGATCTCCGAGCAATTGATCATGCCAAAGAAGTTCTCTTTTTGCATCAACCATGGGTCTATATTTAGCATATGTGCTACTTATGCTTACAACATCTTGTTTCTTTGATTTTCATGCAATCAAAGAGTTCCTAAGGTAAACACAATAACCAGAAACATAACACCATATGTCAGAGCAAATAACCCAATATGAATCAGCAAAAGCATTAAGGCAAATATTTGTTGTGGCGGAGTAAAAAAAAACCTTGGCCAGGATTAGAATCAAGTATCTAACCAATTTGTGAGTTGCAGTAAAGTGAATATATGTCGGTTTCTGCAAAAAATTGGCTAAGCTTGTGGAGAGTAAATGTTATATATGTTCTCGTAATGGTTAGATATAACAACTTGTCTATCAAAGCACGATATGGAGTTCGATTTGTAAGAGGAGTACCAAATGCAGAATGAAGAGTCACCTTAGGATCCATCACAATTGTGCTTGGTTTGCATGTTACAAGACCAATTTCTTCCAAAATGTCCAATGTGTATTTTCTCTGACAAAAAACGATTCCAGCAACAGATCGGGCAATCTTCAAGCCTAGAAAATATTTAAGTGGACCAAGATCTTTTATCTTAAAAGCAACCTGTAATGTTCGTTTCAAATCTGAAGCAACTTCATCATTATTACTAGCAAGAGCTATTCATCAACATAGTCTAAAACTGCAACAAAGGAACCATTCTAAACTTTGACAATAGGGTATGATTTGCTTCAGCTTGACTAAATCCATTGTCAATGAGAACAGAGGAAAGTCAATGATACCATTGTCTAGATTCTTGCTTGAGTCCATATAAGGACTTGTGAAATCTGAAAACTGGACTTTTCGAAGAATTGTACCTGCAAGATGAGTATAACCAAGAGGGAGAGTCATATAAATCTCTTCTTCTAAGTCTCCATAAAGAAATGCATTGGAAACATCCATTTGAGAGAGACTCCATCCATAACGAGCTGCAAGAGCAAGTAACATCTTTACAGATGTGAATTTTGCCACAACAGAAAAAGTATCAATAAATTTGACACCTTCTTGTTGAGTAAAACCTTTGGCCACCAACCGCACTTTGTGTCTGTCAATGGATCCATCTGGACTATACTTGACCATATACACCCATTTGCAACTTACTGCTTGTTTACTAGGTAGGAGAGACTCAATTGTGAACGACTGTTGATATACTAGAGCTTCATACTCAAAATCCATAGCATTATTTGAGTGATCTGATATAATAGCCTCATCAAATTTCCTTGGAATTGTATCAAAAGTGATGGCTAAAAAGTATGATTGATATGAAGAAGATAATTTTTCATAAGAAATACATGATGAAATGGGATATAGAACTGAGAAGGAAGTGGCATGAGGTACATTTTATGTTAAGTAGCAATGATACTCGGATAGGTAAGAGGGTGCCTTAGGCTGTTATCGTGATCTCCTACAATTTTTCGAGTGTTAAACAGGTGGAGTATTCATAAATGGTGTTATAGATATGGTATTAGACGATGGTATCAAATGAGATGAAGAAGATGTT
>JAKUCM010000067.1:0-11135 GCA_023374145.1 Lepidium sativum | reverse complement strand
ATCGGCCGATAAGAATATTTGTCCATCTGTAATGGAAATTACATTAGTAGGAATATAAGCTGAAAACATCTCCTGACTGGGTCTCGACGATTGGTAAGGCAGTCATACTTCCTTCACCTAATTGAGAGCTTAATTTAGCGGCTCTTTCTAAAAGACGATGAATGTAAATAAAAAACATCTCCTGGATAAGCTTCACGACCCCGGTGGTCTTCGTAATAGAAGAGACATTTGTCGATAAGCTTGTGCTTGTTTGGAAAGATCATCATAAATGATTAAAGTGTGTTGTTCGCGGTACATAAAAAATTCAGCCAAGGCTGCTCCTGTATAAGGCGCGAGGTATTGTAACGTAGCTGGTGAATCGGCCGTTTCAGCTACCACAATAGTGTATTCCATTGCCCCTCGTTCCTGTAAACTCGTAACTACCTGAGCCACGGAAGAAGCTTTTGACCAATAGCTACATAAACACATATTACATTTTGACCTTGTTGATTCAGAATTGTATCTGTGGCTACTGCTGTTTTACCGGTCTGTCTATCACCAATAATTAATTCTCGCTGGCCGCGATCCGATAGGGATCATGGAATCAATAGCAATAAGTCCTGTTTGAAGAGGCTCATATACAGAACGTCTCGAAATAATACCTGGGGCAGGAGATTCAATTAACCGAGATTCGGAAGCTGAAATCTTACCTCGACCATCAATAGGGTTAGCCAAGGCGTTTATAACACGCCCCAAATAAGCCTCACTCACGGGTATCTGAGCAATTTTTCCCGTAGCTTTGACTGAACTTCCTTCTTGGATCATCAAACCGTCACCCATTAATACAACGCCAACATTATTTGGTTTCTAAATTTAAGGCAATACCTATAGTACCCTCCTCAAATTCTACTAATTCACCTGCCATTACTTCATCAAGACCATAAATACGAGCGATGGCCATCGCCCACTTGAAGTACGGTACCAGTATTTACAATCGTTACTTCTCTATTATATGCTCCAATACGTTCACGGATAATATTACTAATGTTCGTCGGCTCTAATGGTTACCATGAGTATTGTCCTAATTCTTTTTTTGGAAGAAAAAAAATAATGCCTATCATAATCGTAAGGAAAGGACTAATCAGTTGTTTCTTTCATCGTACCAAACATACCGAATATTTGCATTAATAGTACGTAAATGTAACTCGTTATTCAAACAACTATTTAGGGTTCCTATAGCTCCTTGTAAAGCTTGTTGGAAAACCCGTTCGCGGACTTGATTAATTGTTCTTTGTTGCTCAAAAAGAATGGTTTCGTTTTTGTAATTTTCTAACTGTTTCAAAGTCTTATCAGTTGAATTAATCAAATTGAAATTTTCTCGTTCGATTTCAGAGTATCCATTCACGCGAAACTTTTCCGCCTCCGTTTCTACTTTACGCAAGCGAGCCCGGGCGTTTTCTAATTGTTGAATAGCTCCTTCACGGAGTTCGTCTGAATTTCGAATAGTATTTAATATCCTCTGCTTTCGGTTATCTAATAAATCATTTAATGAAAGTAGATTATCTTTCCATTCATAAAAAAAAGTTCTATGATCCCTTCCCGAACCAAACATGAATCTTTCGATTCATTTGGCTCTCATGCTCACTTATTCCAATCATTTATCAATTATTTATGAGACTTTCATTCCCATATTTTTCATGTAATGAGCCTACCCTCTCCCGATTTTTTAGTATTCAATTCATATTCAATATATATTTCTATCAAAAAAGATCACCATCTAAGACAAAAATATTCGGAGGATTCTTCTGACCAATGAAAAATCGATAATTGTCAGCAAAGTTGTTTCTTTTTTTCTTGAAATCCAAAGAATTCTTATTACTTTATACGTAGGTTATCAATTCTGCATTATAAAATAAGACTCAAAAAAGTTTATCGACATGAGTGTTTTATATCGAAAAAAGTATAACTATTCTTTTTGAAAATCTTATTCATTTTTTTTTTTAGGACTACATATAGTAGAAAGAGTACCATGTTGCATCTGAACTTCAAACGGTTTAGCTTTAACCATGTTAATTAATGGTCCAAAGTTTTGGTTGATAGAGAATCAAAGTAAAGTAGACTTACCAAAGAATAACGAAATGCTATGGTTCTAAAATATGATTTTTTTCTTTTTTATTCAGAAGTAATTCGCGGGATTATGCCACTCTTTCCTAGTTATAGTGCCACTGGGTGAATCCAGCCTATTCTTGAAATGAACAACTCACACACACTCCCTTTCCAAAAAAGATCAATACACCTAAAACTACACTTAGATTTATTGGATTTGTTGCTAAAATATCGGTATTAAACCCGAAACTCCCGGCGGATGGCCAGTGACCCAAGTAACGAAAGAATCGGTTAAATTTTTCATATAATCTCCTCTTCTAGCTAAACTATAAAAAAAGAACTCTGTCCTTTTTTTTTATTCTTTTTATTTTCAATAAAAAGAAAATTGAATTTAATAATTTATAATTTAATTTACCTATTTGGATATTTGTAAACAGAATCAAAAACCTATTCTATTTACAAATGTATTTTCCAAATTTTTAATTTTCAATAATAATAATGAGACTTATTAGAATTAAGCTAGAATTTGAGACCAAGGTTTTATGTCAATTTCAAAAAACCTAAACCTCCTTTTTTCGGCAACACTCTTAAAACAAAGTTTCCATTAAACTAAAAGAATAAGGGGAAGGAAGAAAGCGAATCGATGTGCTAATTCCCCATCCTCAAATTAGTCCTTCCCAAGGATTGTTGTCTCAATGAATAATTGTAGGAGTTAAATCTTGATAGAATAAAAAAAACTATGAAAAAAATCCATAATTTTGTGATTTCTAGGATTAAACAAAAGGATTCGCAAATAAAAGCGCTAATGCTACAACCAGGCCATAAATTGTTAAAGCTTCCATAAAAGCCAAACTAAGCAATAAAGTACCCTCGTATTTTTCCTTCTGCCTCAGGTTGTCTCGCGATACCTTCGACAGCTTGACCCGCAGCTGTACCTTGACCACTCCAGGTCCAATAGAAGCAAGCCCAACAGCCAACCCAGCAGCAATAACCGAAGCAGCAGAAATCAGTGATTCATGATAAGTTCCTCACACCAAAATAAAGAAATAGTAATGATACAATCATCCAATGACTTAGGACGTAATTATAATTAATTAATCGCTAAGATTCATCCAGCCAAAATAGCCAAAAACTTTAATTGAAATAATATAATAATATTAATTGAATCATAAGAATTACTTTGATAGTAGTTCCTATCCACGGGATTTTTAAAAATTCCAAAAATATATATATATACGACTTTTTTATTTTATGCCATTTATTTTTTGTGAACCATTCTTTGAATTCGTCGTTCTTTTTTTTTTATCGTTTTTTCAGCCAATTCACAGATAAAAAGAAAGAACTTCTAATCGAAGCCCTATCTAAATCGAAATTCACAAAACAAAAGTAGTAGGGCAGATTATATAGATCTTTAACTCATATATACCTAGTCAATATCAAATATCACATATACAAGTGTTTCTTACATAACGTAAACCAACTATTCTATAATTTGGCTAACTTAAAAAAGAAAGAATATTGAAAAAAAAAAAGAGTTAATGATGACCTTCCATAGATTCACCTATATAAGCCGCAGCTAAAGTGGCAAAAATGAGAGCTTGAATCCCGCTTGTAAATAATCCAAGGAACATGACAGGTATAGGAACCACTAAAGGTACTAAAGAAACAAGAACAACAACGACTAATTCATCGGCTAATATATTTCCGAAAAGTCGAAAACTAAGTGATAGGGGTTTTGTAAAATCTTCTAAGATGTTAATGGGTAAAAGAATTGGAGTTGGTTGAATGTATTTACTGAAATACCCTAATCCTTTTTTGCTAAGACCCGCATAAAAATAGGCTACTGATGTGAGTAAAGCTAAAGCAACCGTCGTATTTATATCATTTGTTGGTGCTGCTAACTCCCCTTGAGGTAACTGGATAATTTTCCACGGTAAAAGGGCTCCTGACCAGTTAGAACAAAAATAAATAAAAACAGGGTTCCAATAAAGGGAACCCATGGACCATATTCTTCTCCAATCTGGGTTTGACTCACGTCTCGAATGAATTCAAGGACAAATTCAAAGAAATTTTGGCCGTCAGTTGGAATGGTTTGTGGATTGCGAATTGCTAGAACTGCGGAACCTAATAAGATAGCAATTACAACCCAAGATGTAATAAGGACTTGGGCATGGACCTGGAAACCCCCTATTTGCCAATAGAAATGTTGGCCTACTTCTACACCAGATATCTCATATAAACCCTTCTTTTATTAGTGTGTTGATGGAACATGATAAAACATTCATATTGCCCCTCTGACAGAAATAAGAACTTTAAATTATTTTGATTCAAGATCCCCCTTTTTTTTTTACTTATTTACTTGAATTTTATATTTTAGTTTTGGATACCAACTAAACTAATCACACAATATCCCCTTTTATCTCTTTTTCTTTTGTACGATTCAGGAGTAGTAACCGATTTTTTAAATCGCAATACAGGGAGCCCCTCCCCTCAAAAAAAATTGATTTATTTATCTTATTATTAATCAAGAATTTTGTATATAGCTAGAGCGGCCCTCACCAATTGCGAATACTAATTTGTTAAGAATGAATCGAATTGAAGCTATAGCGTCATCATTTGCTGGAATAGAAATATCCGCGAGATCGGGATTACAATTTGTATCGATTAAAGAAATGGTTGGAATTCCCAAAGTGATACATTCTCTAAGAGCAGTATATTCTTCTTGCTGATCCGATGATGATTACAATATCAGGCAATCCCGTCATATATTTAATCCCGCCCTAGATATGTTTCCAAGCGAGATAATTGTCTCTTCAACACAGCTGCATCCCTTTTCGGAGAGACGGTTGAATCCCTCTGTCTTTTGTTCAGTTCTCAAGTCCCTAAACTTATGAAGTCTTTTTTCTGTAGTGGACCAATTTGTTAACATGCCGCCGAGCCATTTTTTATTAACATAATGACACCGAGCCCTTATTGCAGCCCGCGACACTAAATCAGCTGCTTTATTTTTTGTCCCAACAATTAAGAATTGTTTTCCCCTACTTGCTGCATCAAAAACTAAATCACAAGCTTCTGATAAAAAACGAGCAGTTCTAGTCAGATTTATAATATGAATACCTTTACGCTTTGCAGAAATATAAGGGGCCATTCTAGGATTCCATTTCCTCGTACCATGTCCAAAATGAACTCCTGCTCTCATCATCTCTTCCAAATCGATGTTCCAATATCTTTTTGTCATTTCTTTTCACACTTAAAAAGGGGAGTACCCCAAACTAAAATAAAAATTTGTTCCGATGGAACCTTCTCTTGTACCGGGGATGGGCCATTTATGCATGAGCCAAGCCATTATTTTGTATTCATTATTATCTTTATTAGTGTTAACAAATTACCAAAGCAAATGAAATGACTACAGCAAACAACAAAAAATGAAATTCAAAATAGGAATCCGCTATTAGGAATCATTAAATCCTAGAAAAGTCTTGTTTTGAAATAGAAGAGTCACAAAATTCCCTGTGGTAGAATAAAATATCTCTCATATCTCCCTCGAATAAAGATAAATTCTTGGTTTTTTTTTCCAAAAGAATGTTGGTATGTTGCCGTGAACAATGCACCAATCCTTTGTTGAATCCGGTCCCGGCGGGGATCACCCCCCCTAGAACAACATTTTCTTTCAGGCCTTTCAACCAATCGATACGACCCCGAAGAGCAGCTTTTGCTAAAACTCGAGCAGTTTCTTGAAAACTTGCTTCGGATATAAAACTTTGAGTATTCAAAGATGCTCGAGTTATTCCTAATAAAACGGCTCGATAACAGATTGCTTCTTCTAAAGCACGCCCCGTTCGTTCTGCTCGTAACAATCCAATAAGTTCTCCAGGTAAAAAAACATTAGACATTCCCTCTTCTGAAACCAAAACTTTTGATGTTATTTGACGTACAATAATTTCGATATGCCTATTATGAATCTGCACCCCCTGGGATCGATAAACCTTTTGAATCTTATTAACCAACAGAAATACGACTTTGCACTATAGTTAGCTCAGCACCAATGAAGAATCCCCAAGGAATTCCAAGAATTCTTGTTATGCACTTATTCCAACCCTTAATCCGCTTTTCTAAGTTCAGCGATATTGAATCAATCGAGCGGACTTCTAACACTTGTTCTACTTTTGGAAGACCTTGTGTTATATCACCGGATCTCGATTTTTTCATATATAAATGTAACTAATGTATCCCCTTCGTAAAGAATTTCTCTGTAATGCCCATGAACTTTTGCTCCCGGAGTCGCCAAATAGGGCTTAGCGGATCTTATTACTACAGAATCCCTTTGAACAATTAAAACTTGACCCGATTTTAGGTGTGGTTCTTTTTTGGCGATACATAAATTTTCACAAAAAAAATTGTCCAAGACTAATTATTGTGGATGTTTCCGCACAATAATTATGATAATAATTTTGATGAAGAAAATACCAATTCAATTTGATTGGATTCAAAACAACGTTACTGTATGGATCTAGATTCAAAATTCTTCCTTTTTCATCGATTAAATAAGAGTTAATTACTTGAAAAATATATTTTAAGTTATCAAGTTGCAAATATTTAATTACAGAGATCTGATTATAAGTTAGTAAAGGCAAAAACGAATAAAAATTCGAAATTGGAATGCTTGTTCCTAAGGGGCCCGGCGAATTTTTAATTGTAATTAGAGGTTTTTTTTTTATTGATTGGTTTATCACATTGTGATATTTTACATGATTAAATGGACCGATTCTAAAACAATTAGATGATGATAAAATTAACAAAGATTGGGATTCCTTATTTCTATTTAAGAACATACGAATAGTTCCGTGATTTTGTCTAAGTGATTGTTGAAGAATGTCAGCCTTGGGAGAAATCGAATAAAACGGATTCATGTGATCTGCAGAGATCCATCCCGAATCTGGCGGATTATTCCTTTTTCTTATATAGGAAATATGGGATTTCACTAAGCCAATTCTTATGAAATCTCGAATCAAACCCTTTGTACTTACTTCAACAAAGAAAGCACGGACCTCCTCGAGGGAAGAATTTTTGTTGTCTTGGTCCCAATTCAAGACTAAACAAGTTCGAACTAATTGAATACTTGTGTCAGAAATTCCTCGAGTTGGTTTGCCATTTCCATAAAGGATATAGTTGAAAACTCGAAGTTGAATATTATCCTTTTCCGAAAGAGATCTTGTGGGAAGAGTGTTGCCAAATTTATACTGTCCGCTATCTCATAGGTGGCTACAGGCCGCACCAAAACAAAAAACTTTTTCTTGGTTGGTGTGATCCGTTGGACATAAATCCAATTTTTTAATTTTTTGGATTCCTTCGCGTTTGTTTTTCCCCTTCCTGGCGGTATCAAGATGCCACTGTGTCGGGATATCTTATCTGTCTTGTCCGGAAAATGGATATCTCCCGAAAATATTTTGAGTTCAATCCTTTTTTTTTTTCTCTCCACTCGGATCAACCCGCCGACTTGGCTTCTTATATTTAAAGTGATTCGTGTATCGACTCCAATGATACTATAGTTCTGTACCATTATGGCTGAGGATTCGGGTAAAATATGCACTTCCTCAGGAATGAAAAAAAAGCGATCTACTTTCATTTCGTATTTTGTCTTAAATTTTTGGACTCCTCGATACTCAATCATATCCTCTTTTTGGATGATTGAATCCGCCTTTAGAGTCCCATATTTCAGAATTCCGGAACTCTTTCTTCTGTATCTAGGATCATCAAAAAAAGCAAAAATACTATTTCTACGAAAAATACCATTTATGGGTATTTCAATCGAGATACCTGAATGCGGTATGAATTCTTTCTCTTGCTCTTGAATCGGTTGAAATGGAATGAGAAAGCGATTTCTTCGCCTTTTTGCTAATAAATCCGAGTTCTCATGAAAAATAGCAGAATATATGAAATTATAATGACTAGTACCTAAGATTCCATTCAATTCTGAATAATAGGGAGTCCCTGATTTTTTTTTATCAGCAAAATCCGAACTCAAAAATTTTTGGCTCACTTGATCATTATTCACTGAGAGGCTAGAAATAGATTTTCTTTCGACGGAAAGAAAGGGTATGTTCATTTGATCTTGATCTTTGTGGATCGAAAAAAGAATTAGACTAGATCCACATGAATTTCCTGATAATACCCATAAATGACTTGTTTTTGGTAAGAGATGTACATTACTATATGTAAATTCGGGTGCATGAGACACATCAGTACTCCAGTGCATTTCGCCCTCTGAGTCAGAATAAATATATTTTCTAACCCTCTCTTTAAAATGAAAAGTGTATGTTCCCTCGCGAATCTCAGCAATCACTTGTTCTGATTCCACATATTGATCATTTTGAACTAAAAGAAAACTTTTTGGTGGAATAGTCACGCTATGTATAATATCTTCGCTCTCAATAATTACAGACAAGTCCATATAACATAGAAAGGCAGGATGCCCGTGACGTGTACGTGTAGGATGAACCAAATCCTCATTGAATTTTATTTTTCCATTATAAGGGGCTCGTACATGTTCGGCAGTACCTCCTGTAAATACTCCGCCGGTATGAAAAGTTCTTAATGTTAGTTGAGTCCCCGGTTCGCCAATAGATTGACCCGCGATAATACCTACAGCTTCCCCCAATTCAACTAGGTCACCATGAGTGGGACTCCGACCATAACATAATCGACAGATCCAAGATGTACTCCGACAAGTAAAGGGAGTTCGAATAGATATTGATTGTGTTCCAAAGGTTATTAATCGATTGACAAGTCCAATCCCAAGATCTTGATTTCGAAAGGCGACACATCGGGAACCTATATATATATCGTCTGCTAAGACACGACCAATTAATGTTTGGATAAAAATTCTTTCTGACATCATTCGATTTTTATTTCGAGGACTCACGGAAATCCCTCGGATAGTGCCACAATCTGTTCTACGTACAACAATATGTTGAACTACTTCAACAAGTCGACGCGTAAGATATCCAGCATCTGATGTGCGTACAGCAGTATCTACAACTCCTTTACGAGCTCCATAGCAAGAAATAATATATTCTGTTAAAGACAGTCCTTCGCGTAAATTGCTTTGAATAGGTAAATCAATCATTTGTCCTTGGGGATCCGACATTAATCCTCTCATACCCACTAATTGATGTACTTGAGATGCATTTCCCCTAGCTCCCGAAAAAGACATCATATGGACTGGATTGAAGGGGTCCGTCATCCTAAAATTAGGATTCATTTCTTGTCGCAAATATTCACTTGTAGCATACCATATCTCAATAGATTGGCGTAATTTTTCTACCGCATGTACATTCCCATAATGATGGTGTTTTTCCAAAATCAAACTTTGTTGTTCAGCATCTTGGACAAGCCAGCCCTTAGAAGGGATCGTTAAAAGATCATCAATTCCTAACGAAATGGATGTAGCAGTGGCTTGCTGGAAACCTAGGGTCTTTACTTGATCTAGGATGTGTGATGTATATGCCATCCCAAAGTGATCTATTAATCGGCTAATAAGTCGTTTAATAGCAGTTCCATCTATCACTTTATTGTGAAATACCAGATTGGCCCGTTCCGCCATAAGTACCTCCATATTCTGCTGAATGGGATTCGACAATGAGTTTGAGTCAATGATTGCAAAACTTCCTTTTCTCGATCTTGATTTGCGTAGAATTTTAGGTCAGGAACTATGGTCCGAGTTGAATCGGAGAGGTCCGAATTCACACGGGTGTCCTAGAATTACTTTTTTTAATACCATATTATTAGGTATCATATGAACAGGCTTGAGAAAAACCTTGTATAGCTTCCTCGATTTCTCGATAAAAAGAAATATGACCAACTGTGGTTCGAATATATATACAAAAAGTTTCTTTTTTTACACTTCTTACTATTAGATAGTGTGCATAAATCTCATGATAGTTACCAAAAGATTCATAGTGAACTTCGATAGGAACTTCTCTTGAAGCAATAACGCGTTGATCTAATTGCCACCGAAGCCACAAAGGACTATCTAAATTGATTCTTTTCTGCCGATAAGCTCCAATTGCATCATAGGAATTGCAAAAAAAGGGTTCTTTCGTATACTTATAGTGTGTTTCATAAATTCTTTCATTTTGATAGTTTTTTCGATTACATGGATTATATCTGTTTGCACAAATACCTCGACGAGTGCCGCTCGTTAATACATAGAGTCCAATAAGCATATCTTGAGTCGGTACAGAAATGGGATCTCCAATAGCTGGAGATAAGAGATTCATATGAGAAAACATAAGTAAACGAGCCTCTGCTTGAGCCTCTAAAGATAAAGGCACATGAACAGCCATTTGATCCCCATCAAAGTCTGCATTGAACCCCTTACAAACTAATGGATGTAAACAAATAGTGCGTCCTTCCACTAAAATTGGTTGGAATGACTGTATGCCTAATCTATGTAGAGTAGGTGCTCTATTGAGTAATACGGGATGCCCCTGCATAACTTCTTGAAGGATTTCCCAGACAATCGGCTTTTTTTCACGAATTTGACTCTTAGCAACTCCTATGTTCGAAGCCAGATGTTGTCTAATTAGCCCACGAATTACAAATGTCTGGAAGAGCTCTATTGCTATTTCGCGAGGCAATCCACAGCGATGTAATGAAAGTGAAGGTCCAACGACAATCACCGAACGCCCCGAATAATCGACCCGTTTGCCAAGCAGAGTCTCGCGAAATCTTCCCTCTTTGCCTTCAATTACATCTGAAAATGACTTGTAAACCTTATTATGACCATCCCTCATGGGTTGTCCACGGATTCCATTATCAAGAAGTGTATCCACGGCTTCTTGTACCAATTTTTCCTGACACATTACTAATTCCCCTGGTGTAGATCTACTTGTTGTTAATAGATCGGTAAGAGTATTGTTCCGATAGATAACTCTTCTATAGAGTTCATTAATATCTGAACTCATTAGTTTACCCCCTTCTATCTGAATGATGGGTCTCAACTCGGGGGGAAGAACCGGTAAGAGACATAAAACCATCCATTCCGGTTC